>LKNJ01002598.1:0-58731 GCA_002120245.1 Maccullochella peelii
ATATATATATATATATAAAAGAAAATGAACTGTTAACTGGATTTCATTAAACTAAATAAAGGAGTATGATTATTCCTCTGTTATAAAACTTAAGTATCCCCTTAGTGGTAATATTTTTTATTTAATTTGCAGGTAATAGATGCTGTAATTAATGTTTTCACAGGTTACTGGAACATCATTGTGTACGGGAGGAAACATTCGTACCGCCTCTATACCAAGATGCTGAACGAGGCCATGAGGTGGACAGCTGCCATACAGGGAGTCATAGACAGCAAGACCCCCATAGAGACTCCAACTCTGCAGCTCATCAGAGACATCAAGGTAAAACACTCACAGAGACATTCCCCAGTTATATCTTCATTTTCAAACTCATTACCATAAACTCACTCCAAAGTTGAATTTGATCTCTTTGTGCCCTCTCAGGAGAACAGCGTGAACCCAGACATCGTGGAGCAAATGTACAGGAGGAACCCCATCCTCAGATACACTCAGCATCCCCTGCACTCCCCTCTACTGCCGCTCCCTTATGGAGAGGTCACCAGCCGTGAGTAACACTTAAACTCGCAAACCCACACCCTGAAAAACAGCTCTATGGCAGTTACCAGAAATATGTAAGACAAGTAGGCACTAGTGGGTATTGGACTCTTTATTCTTCTTCTTTATCCTCCTTCACCTCTTCTTCTTCTTTCACAAATTGTTGTTTCACATGTTACTGCCCTCTGCAGGTCTAAAACCAGACTTTTCACTTCAACTGTAACCTGTACAAGCTCACAAAGCTCATCATTCCACACCTTCCAATGAATTGATAACCAACTAAGAGGATGAAATGCCTTCGTCTTACAGTTATTTGAATCATATTTTGCATTGTTTGCCTTGTCATGCCACACTAAATCACAGACATCCACACTGACATAGATCAAGTGACTGAATATCAGTTATAGTATTTGTATTTATATTACTCTGAACCTCTCACATTGGCATCATCCTTGCTACTGTATGTCATAGCTGTCATCATTAGTATCATCAATAAGCTTCATGTTGCTTTTACTTCTGTACTGTCTTTTTCTTTTCTTTGTATCTTTGTCTGTGTGCAGTACAAAGGCAGCAGGGCTATGCCAGTCTGCAGGATGAGGCGGTGCGAGTTTTCAACTCACTGCAGGAGATGGAGACGCTGGCAGACACGGTGCCCATCATTCAGGGCATCCTGCAGACCTGCCAGGACCTGCGTCCTCTCAGGGATGAGGTACTTTAATTTGTCAAGAAAAGTCTTCTTTTTATTCTTCTCAAATTTCAACGAAAAACTAATTTAATACTGAAACATAGTGGTGTGTAGGGTGAACTTTATAAAAACTTGTTAGAAAAAATAGCAAAAAAGAGATTCAAACAACACTCTCACATGCTGGAAACCATGACAAAAGGACATGGACATAAAAGTGAAATACTAAAAGTGACAGTAATAATGCAATTATAAGTATTACATGTATTCCTGGAATGTTCTCTATCCTAGTATTACCTATGAAGTAGTCTATGAAGTTGTTGCTCAGTGCTTTTTCCACCATAACCTATAAGAAGATAATGTTTCTGCAAGGGTCTGTTTGCTGTCAAATGCTGATTAAAAATTTCTCAAATCCCCTCCATATTTCTGTTTTCAGGTATATTGTCAGGTGATCAAGCAGACCAATCATGTGCCTCAGCCTAACAGCCCAGCCAATCGGGCACACTGGCATCTGCTCACTTGCATGAGCTGCACCTTCCTACCCAGTCGAGCCATTCTCAGATATCTCCGCTTCCACCTCAAGAGGTGTGTGTGTGTGTCTGCATTATGGAGTGTGCCTTTCTTATGATATATAACTCACGGAAATATATGTGTAATAAATGTGTAATGTGATCGGATTCAGGGTACGTGAGCGCTTTCCCGGCACAGATATCGAGCGCTACGCCAGTTTCATCGGGGAATCCCTAAAGAAGACCAAGACTCGTGAGTTTGTTCCCTCTCAGGAGGAGATCGCCGCCCTGCTGGTGAGACAGGAGATGAGCACCACTGTCTACTGCCACGGGGGAGGCTCCTGCAAGATCTCCATCAATTCACACACCACAGCTGGAGAGGTGCACGCCAAAAAACACAAACAAACAAAATCTAATTTTAAGACACATTGCAGTGTCTAATGGTTGAATTGCAGTGAGCTGTTACAAACTGGTCAGTGTTTTAATGTTGTTGCTGCAGGTTGTGGAGAAGCTGATCAGAGGTTTGGCTATGGAGGAGAGCAAGAACCTGTTTTCTCTGTTCGAACACAACACCTTCACTGACCGAGCTTTGGAGAGCAGAGTGATTGTGGCAGATGTTCTGGCTAAGTTTGAAAGGTATCTCAGTTTGTATACATACAAACTAAATACTCATTCAGAGGGATTTCCAACTTTACACACTTTACACTTAACAGTGTGTTGGGATTGTTTTGATCTATATGGTTACTTAACCTGTGTGTGTTGTATTTTTCCAGACTGGCAGGCAGTGAAGAAGAGGAGGAAGAGGGGGAATGGAAACTCTACTTCAAGCTCTACTGCTTCTTGGATGTGGAGAGCATGCCAAAAGAAGGAGTGGAGTTTGCATTCATGTTTGAGCAGGTGAGCTTTGCACAATTGCACAACAGTGTTTGGGGTAGTTATTAATTGCTCATTACTAAATTCCCTATGTAAATTAGATTCATTATTTCTCTCTGAACATTAATAGCTAAATACTTGGGTTTTGGGTTCATTTCAAAAACCCATATAGGTTTGTATTAAAAGTAGAACATGCATGGATTGACATGAAATAAATGAAGGCTTTATCAAGAAAACATTCTGTAAATTACATTTAAAATGATATACATTTATTTATTTATTTACATCGTTTCAGCACCCAGTCTCCCCTGCCATTCTTAAATAAACTACACTAAAATTCTTTTTAGCTTTTTTCCTCACAGCAACACGTGCTAGGGAACAGCTGACACCCATTACTCATATTTACAGTATATCAAAGCAAATTTAGATAAATTTTCTCTTACCGTCATGGTCTTGCTCTTTCTCTCTCTCAGGCCCACGAATCTCTGATAAGTGGTCACTTCCCGGCCTCAGAGGAGACTTTGCAGCACCTGGCCGCTTTACGTCTCCAGTATCTCCACGGTGACGGGGCAGGTCGCGCAGGGTGGAGCCTGGGAAGCGTTTATCCAATCGGACGTCTCCGCAATCGCATCCTCCACTCCACCAAGCCGGGCGTGGGGGTGGCAGGTGGAGCTGGAGGAGCTGGAGGAGGAGGAGCAGGAGATGGGAAGGGCACGGCAGGAGGACCGGGAGGTATCCCGCCCGGCGCAGAGAAACGAAAGACCCCGAGCTTCCTGGATGGCACCCTGAGGAGAAGCTTTAAGACTGGTTCACTGAAGAAGCAGAAGGTCGGTGGTGGAACTGTAATGTGTACTTTATATTAACCCTAACTACTCTGCAACCATAAAGGGCAGACTTTTAAAGTTATAATGTATAGTTAGAATGTGATATTGATATAAGAAAAAATGCAGACTTACACAAGGATTACACAACTCAAGCAAGTTTCATGAGTCTACTTATTTATTTTCATGTAGTCTGCAAATGAATGTAAACCAGTAGCTACTTGTAACTTAAGAAAAATATATCAAATAATTTAAACTGTAGATATTCAAAAATGGTCAGCAAAGATGTTAAGTATAAATAAGTTCTAGTTAAAGAGCTAAAACTTGCAAACACAGGTATGATCCTTTAAAAACAGATGTCAACATGTAAAGAAACTTATTTTTTTTTGGCAACTTTTAAATTAAGTCAGTAAAAAATATGTAACTTTTAAATTAAAATAAGAATCACTACTTCAAAAGTACTCCCTCAGCTAAAATACTGATGCATTAATTGTTTAAATTAATTACATTTGATTTATATAAGAGCAATATATGATTTTGTGAGCTCATTACTTTAAAAGACCACTTGCATTATAATTTCTATTATCAAATCAATATTTCTCTGTTGACGTGAATGTAAATACTGTCTCTCAGCCAAGCCATCGCCTTGAGTTAGACTTTGTGGAAGCTCAGCAGGTCTTAGTGAACTGGACAGTCTTCAAATATGTAATCCATAATTTTACACCAGTCGACAAGGGCATATTTATTTTGACTTGGTCACAGCTGTCCTGTGATACCCAATCCTGGAGCTGTGTTTCTCCAGCTGTAGTTTTGGATCATAGCCATGTGGCCACAGTGTGACAAGTCTGATGTGATGGATGTCTGAATTTCTGCTGAAATCCCATAAGCTCAGTCAAATAAGTCTGGTTTACTGAATGACAGATGGACCTCCCAACAAACTGGATTTCTGTCTGACTGATTGATAGTGTGACAGAGTATTCTTCATTGATTGGCTGACCTGTATTGTTGCAGGTGGAGGAGGAACACATGCTGGAGATGTGGGTGAAGGAGGAGACGTCCGCCACACGGACCAGCGTCCTGGAGAAGTGGACCCGGCTGCAGGGCATGCCTCAGCATCAGGCCATGCTTAAATATATGAGCATTATCAAGGAGTGGCCTGGATATGGATCGACTCTGTTTGATGTGGAGGTGAGAAAATAATTGGGGAAATTATGGATTTCGGATACATTTGTGCAAATACCTGACAAGTAACCTCTTCTGTTCCCTACTCTCTTCTCTTTTGTCTCCTCTGTCTCTGTAGTGTAAAGAAGGTGGTTTCCCTCATGACCTGTGGCTGAGTGTGAGCGCAGACAACGTGTCAGTGTATAAACGAGGTGACCCCAAGCCACTGGAGACCTTCCAGTACGAACACATCACCTTCTTTGGGGCTTCACAGCCCTGCACCTACAAGGTCATCGTGGATGAGAGGGAGATGTTCTTTGAGACACCACTGGTGAGAGCTCATTATTCATTATTTACCATTTATTAATTTTTTTTTCATTTCATTTTTTTCTTCATCCCTTTTTTCATCATTGATTAATTGTTTGGTTTATATAATGTCGGAAAACAGATTATTTTTTTGACCTGACTGAGATCAGACCGGGAATGTTTAAAACCATTTAAATAAAATTAATAAGTTGGTGGTTATGAGTCAGAGTGCAGGCATGACTCTTTTCATCAAAATTATGAAAAATGCTCATCACAATATTGTTATTCTTGTTTTTTTTGTCTCTGAATTTGAGGTATTTTTTATATTGGGGAGGACATTGTATTGGCTTGCTTGGCCATATCCATTTAGTTTTATTTTTGTATGTTTTTTATCTTGTTTTCTTAAAGGGGCACTCCACCGATTTTACATGTGAAGTTCAGTTTACTCATCATACCATGCACCGCCTGTGAAAACAGTTGTATAATGTCTTCTGTGGCTCTGAAGAGAGCTTTTTAAAGTATGATGAAATAATGATGTCAACATTGTTAAAATATGCTGTTCAGGTGCATCATGGGAAGTGTAGGATCCAGGGTTTTTGGAGCATGACTCATACCAGGGACTAAAGCTGCCAGTATGCTTCTTTAGAAGTGCCTGTGAATTTGGGCTGTCTCCGACCATTTGTGTAACTTCCTGAAACCTCTGTCTTGATTTTCTTTTTTTAATCTGCCTCTTGTGAGTCCGACAACTCTATTGAAAAGTAATGCTAAATTGCTGTATTAGCCCTTTAATTTTGCCAACAAATTATTACTTAAACACACAAAAATGCAGCCATGCAGATGCACGGCCAGATGTATTAACACACCACTTTTTTCTCTCTCTTCAGGTTGGGGAGATCACCAAGATCATGAGGGCTTACATCAACATGGTGGTGAAGAAACGCTGCAGCATCATGTCAGTGACCAGCGTCACAAGTTCCTGGGGCAGGTGATTACCACCAACCAGTCAGAGCCCTCGGATTCATCCAGTGGCAACAGATGCCTCAGCCCTGGTTTTGATGGAGGCAGTTGCACCAACCAGCTAATCCTCAAGGTTGAATCAAGGGTGGTGGATGAGCCTCTATGATCGAATGGGGAAAAGCAAGATAGAAGTGGACACAGAAGCCACTTCACTTGGGATAGGGGATAAGGGATCTATTTAGAAATGAGCATGACAAAGAAAAACAACATGTATTTTGGAATGGTCGTTTCAAATGCATAACCATCCCAGTTGTAGTCCTGCATGTAGATGTTCAAGCACACTCCAAACCTCTCTCTGCTACCCTTTCCGGACAAAACTCAGTGATAACAAGCACAACTCAGCCGCCCAGTCCCAGTCTGTCCCAGGGGGCTCCCTTTCCTCCCTCCAGTGCACTGCCAGACAGAAGAAAGCCACACTTTCTCAGTTAAATCTGTTTCTTTCTCACTCCTCTGATTTCAGAGTCTCTCTCTTTCTCTTCATGTGCCCCCACTCAGTTGCATCTTTGTTTGGTATTAAGTTATAATGCTGAATTCTTGTTCTTGCTTGTTTTCTCTCTGTTGTTCTCTCTCTGTCGTTTATCTGTGAGATCAGTTGTTATTACATCTGTTTGTGACTGAGAAAAAGGACTCGATGATGGTGATGAATCTTCTTCAGGGCTACTAAAGGGAAAATGAGCTCCCTGCCCCGACATAGTGTTCACTTGCTCACTCGTCAGTGCCACCGTGTGGCCAGAAGAAGCAAACACAGCCAAAGGAAGTGGCTTTAAGTATTCCTGAACAATATCAAATAGATATTCTTGAGAAGAAAGAGTAGAGGTTTTGCATTGGAGGCTCTCTGGTCATGTTTAGCTTGACATGGAGAGTCTGTGCATGGTTAACAGCCTCACATGGCCTTTACAAGGAGAACAATGTCAACCAGATATAGTATAAGACAAAACATTTCCCTATTTATGTCTACATATAAAACACACTGCGTATATCTACTGTATATTCACATACATGTACACTTAAACTGAACCAACGTGTATTGTTTTGTACTGTATATCACACATTATAAGAGTAATTATTCCGGTGGCCACTGCACTGTACAGTATATAGATGCCACACTAAATGCAATGTGACACCTCTCGTGTAAAATACATGCAAGTGAATGGTGTTAATAATGACCACTTTATGTCTGAATATGATGCCAATACTGCACATCATTCACTGGCTGTGCCATTAGCGTGACTCACAGAGAAATAAGAATTAATAGTAAAAACACAGACCATAACGATACTGGCTGCTATGGTGGTCATGTTTTCGCAGTGTTTTGATGAATTTATCATTGCTGTTATCTGTCGGACTCACTCTGCAGCATTAATTGGAGCCATAAAATACTGTATATCCGCGTCTGCTCATGCTATTCTCACATTTTTTCTTTTCTAAGATCAGTGACTAAGACCAGTTTGTCTGTGTTTCCAACCTGTTGATGAAGATGTGACTTTTATTACTGATACTACTATTATTACTGTATGCCCCCTGCTATCTTAACCACCCTGAAGTGCTGTGTCTGGAATGCTGCTCTGTGTGTGTGTGTGTGTGTGTGTGTGTGTGTGTGTGTGTGTGTGTGTGTGAGTGTATTTATGGTGTAATCCAAAAAGTTGGAAAAGAAAAGGGAAAGGAGACAAGAGAAGTGGTTTTACTGAGTGTATTACTTGGAAATAAGACGTATTTACATGACTAATCTTTGCAAAGAATGGTGTCGTGATCGTGAGTTAAAGGGAAAAACATGGGATTTCAAGGGAGGGTTGTGGGTAATTTATTTCTTATTGAACTGTATGTAATTGCAAGGTGTGTTTGGGAGGATATTGTATAAATATATATAATGGAATATTTCATTCTCGGTGTAAGAGGAGCAGATGAGACACTGTGAGGATATATGGTTTAATCAGAGATGGTTTAATTGTGCACTGGGAATGCTGACACTGCTTTATGTGCGTGTGTGTGCGTGTTTTTGGACTGAAAGCGAAGTCACTGTAATATCACCTGACTCTGTGGCACTGCAGTTAGATGGCAGCAACCCTCGTGTATAACACCTCCAGAGGACAAAAATGTTTCCCTACATCAAATATCCAGGGGGAATACTTAGATAAATACTGTGTAACATCTGAACATGGTCCAATCATATTAATTTGGTGTAGCGAACTAGTTTCTGTGTCAATAATACATTTCAGTATTTGCCCTGAAAACAGTTATGGTTTGCTTTTCAAGCCAGATATTTAAGTGAAGTTGAACTTCTTAAGGTGAAGTGTTTTCTATCTGGAGTGCCACGTACAGGGCCAAAGCCAGGATTTTAGAAATACTGAGGTCATGAGTCCAAATGAGTCAATGACACCAAAAATGATATTATAATTTGTTTTTTGTCTTCTTTCTGTTCAGTTATGTTGTCTGAAGATTTTATTTCCCAACATGGTCTAAATGCTGTTTCAAGCCTCCCCCACATTACCAGGGAATAAAACTTTGGTGAGGAAATGGCAAATAATTTATTGATTTGGCCTGCAAGTATTTAATTCTAAACATATATTAAGTCTAAAAATACTGGAATCAACCTATAAAAGTATACAAGTATAGATTTTCCCTTTACTATATTTGCTAAAATGCCCAAAATTCCTATAAAAAATACAATGGACATGACCTAAGTGTCTTCAGTGGTAGCTGCGGCCCTGGCTGCATACACACAGCCCACTGGGATCCTGCCTATAGAGTTAGAATAAGCAGAACTCACTCACAGGTTCCACTTTGTACTTTTGGTTATTTTAGTTTTGGCTAAAATGAGAGGAGAACCAGAGAAAGTAACCCATAAGCCATAATTAATGAGGAACCTGGAGCTGTCTGTTCTAGTTATTCTACATCTATGGTTCTGTCTGTCACTGATATTACACTGAGTAGGAAGAAGTTGCCCCATAGTTGCTGAAATGTGATTAGTGCGTTTGCTAAAGAGAACAATGAACTGAACTGATTTTGATGTATCTGATTGCAAATCTGTTTCCACGGGGCAACTTCATCACAAAGGGTCCTGTTATCAGCCGCAGGCGGCCAGAGTGGGGCCCGTTCTTATCTTATGTTATGCTTATTATCATCATTACATAGTAAAACATATTGTGCTTGTTAAAAAAAAACAGAGAAGGAGAGAGATATGTGTGTTGTTATTTTTTATTTGTAACTGGCTTTACAAAATTATGCTTTAATAAATTATTGGAATTATTGTCCATTTTATGTTGTCTTTGTGAACTTATTTTGACACAGGTAGGCCTATAAACAGGGGGAAAGTAACTAAAAACATTTATTTAAGTACTGTAGCTACTTCAGTACAATTTTGATGTACTTGTACTTGATTTATATTTCCATTTTATGCTACTTTATACTTCTACGCCGCTACATTTCAGAGGGCAATATCGTACTTTTCATTCCACTATGTTTATTTAACAGCTGTGTACTTTACAGATTAAATGAATAGTTTGAGATTTTGGGAAATATGCCTATTTGCTTTCTGGCTTAGAGAAGATTGATGCGAGTATTTCCCAAAATATAAAACTACTCCTTTAATATTTTACACAAAAACACAATGAACTTATAAAATACAAAAGATCTGCTTTTTTTGCCTTATCACAAAACAACAGTGTCTGGTTGAGGCCCCTTGTCACGGTTGAGATGTCTATGAGTTGTTAGAAGTTCCACCTCTAAACAGCAAAGATTAGAGAAAAGTACAAAAAATTAAAACAAATTTATGGAAACTTTTTTTTCTTCATTCCTCTCCAATTAATCATCTCACAACCATCCAGATCTAACTTGTGACAACTATATATAAAGTGTTTAGACTATCTTTAGCTAAACCAGCTAAACAAGTAAAATGCTGCTTACAGTACAAATTCATCAGTGACAAACTAAAAGTGTCATGTATGTAGATCTAATAATATATTAGTCAGAGGAGCCATTTTTCTGCAGAACGAGTACTTTTACTTTTAAGAATTGTTGCTAATACTTCTGTACTTTTGCTTAAGAAACATTTTGAACGCAGGACTTTTACTTGTAATGAAGAAGGCTATTTTTACATTGCTGTATTGGTACTTATGTAAGTAAAGTCTTGAGTACTTCTTGGGCCACTGCCTAACAGAAAAAATGCGCACACGCCTTCCCCTTTGGTGCGTAACAAGCGTGCGTCAGGATTCAGCGTTTGGTTCCTTATTCTCTGCAAGTTCACTTATCGGGTTGCAACTGTCGACCGGAGCAGCCAAAACAGTTCCTCTTTCTGCGCTCACAAGTTTCTCAAATCTATCAGGAATAATCTGCGTGTAAGTGGCTGGATGATGGATTCACGGATTTGTCTCCCCGCTCTCCTGCTTGTCTTCGGTTTGGCGACAGTTTTGGCCCAGACTTCCGAGCCTGACCAAGGTAGGACTGGAAATCAGTGACTCTATGGTGACTGAGAAATTAATGGCTGCTAAAAATAATCTCTCCCTTTCGTTTAATCGTTTATAGCTGCGTCATTATTTCTTCATAGGTCCCAGGTAAAAGGTAAAAGATACAAAATCACTCACCTGATTTATAGAGACTTTTTGGCCCGGTATTACAATTAATCTTTAAAGTATTGTTTTAGATCTCTTGTGTCTTACAATTACAAATATTAATGGGAGTAGAAGAGGACATAAAGTAACCTAAAACTGCATTTGAGCTGTGTTGGTCCTGAATTACACTACCATTGTTTATGTTCATGTATTTTCTGGTTTATGATTATTTATTTTAAAATAATTCAGAAAATCGTAGGTAAACGTATCGTGCCTCTGTTAGTTTCATATCTTGTTGAAACCTCTTGACAATGAGTCTATTTTCAGTTCTCTTCCCCCCTCATGTCCTTAATTGTTTCAGGATAAAGAAACCAGCAGGAGTAGCTACAAACAAAGGGGTCACACAAGAATGAGACTTTGTTTGTTTTCACCTCAGTTTTACAGATTCTACATTACATTACAACCCCAGCTGTTGCATCATGTAGTCTGCTGAGAATAATGTGACTGAAATCTGTGTGTTTATTTTGCTGTGTCTCCATGGAAAATGTCCCAGGAGGATCAGCAGTAGTTACAAAAACCACAGTGGGCCCAAACCTTCAGGCCTCATTTAATCTGCCTCTCATAATGTTTTCAGATAATCTCTCCAAGATTAGAGTCCCTTGTACTTTCTCCTGTGAGGTTAAATGTTTGTACGTCTGAAGGACATCATGTTAACCGAGTTTACTCCCATATTATTCTGGCTGTTTCACCAAAAACTAACTGACTTTTTCCCCCACAGTGTGTGAGGCGAAGAATGGGACAAGTTGTGAGGAATGTCTGAAAAATGTCACGGTAAGTCCTGGGAGAAAACCTGTCTGTGCTTGATGGAAGAAGCATCTTAGGTGGAGGAAGGGTAGCTAGTGGCTCCTCCTCCACCCTCCCCACCTGTTAGACTGGTTTAGGGAGTGACTGCTCATTCTTTCATTCCCACCCTCCTCCTTCTACTTGTTGTATGTGTGCATCATATAGTGAGTCCTACATTTGCCTGGAATACCTCTGGATTCAATGTTTGGTCAAATAATAATGAGGTCATTATGTGTTTGGGTATTTTTACAGTGCTTGTGGTGTATCAAAACCAAGTCCTGTATAACATATCCAGTGAGCACCATCCTTCCACCACATTCACTCTGTCCACTGAATGATGCACGCTGGGGGCTCTGCTGGAGTAAGGGAGTACACACACACACACAGACCCTCATACAGACCCACAAACGCGGAGCTTATTTGTATTTTATTTATTTGCAAAAATATTTACATTTACACAATCACACTTTTATCTACATATAATCAAATATACATTCATTTAAAGTTAAAAACAAAAAAAAGCTTCAGCAGGAGAGGTAGGAAGCTAAACGCTTATACAAAGACCTCTCCTAAAAACTCAAGGCAAGATGAACAAAATTACATTAAATAAAATAACTCCATCACACCCCCACCACATTTTTTTATTTTTCATTTAAGGGATTTAGGTGAATTTATTTTTCACTCAATTACTGTACAAAAAAGTTATTGATATTAATTACAGTAAGCACAGTTCTGAGGTACTGGTACGTTATTTGAATGTTTCCATTTTGTGCATCTTTAGGCTTTTAGTCCACCAAATGTCACAGGTTAATCCACAACATTCATCTGATGTAGGGCTGCCAGGAAAGATTGTTTTCATTATCAATTAATTAATTATCATCAATTGGTTGGTCTATTAAATGTCAGAAAATAGTGAAAAATGTCCATCACATTTTCCCAATTAGTCGACCAATCAATTAATCGACTAATTGTCAGTACTACTCTGATGGCTGTATATGTTTAATACATAAGAACATATGATAAGCTCATAAAATGTATACTATGGCTACAGAAAATACTTCAAGATGTGACTGTGGATTCTTGCATAACTCTGTCATTGTGTTTCTCTCCGTCTGCAGTAAACTTCCAGATATTGATCATCACCATGTCAGTGATTGGTGGAATTATCATAATTGCCTTCCTGGTCTGCCTGTTCTGCTGCTGCAAGTGTGAGAGCTTTGGGTAAGTGTGCAGTGAGCTCAGCTTGACCTGTCACTCAGCCTCAACACCACGTAGAACAAAATTTGTTGCCATTGTTAAGGCAGTTGTATTTATGTAATGACCTTTAAGTATAGGAAAAAGCTCAGACGTTACTTATTATGTCTCGTACAAAAGGACTATTTACTGTAACCGAATGTGTTGCTGTCTGCAATATTCTACCTTCTCTTCATTAGATAGGAGGCATGAACAAAATAATAATATACACACTTACAATAACAATGAAATAATAATAATAATAAAAACTGTTATTATTTTTAAATACTGATTTTTCTTTAAAGTGTATTTGAATGTGAATTTTTCCAAAATCACTCATTTCATGAGAAGTAGAAATGCATCTACAGTAAACTCCACCCTTTTCATTTATATTTCTATAAATACCTGTCCTACCCTCTGAGATATATAGATGCATGTACAGAACATTACATGTGCATGCAGCAGGTTGCTCTTAGTGGTTTGTGAAGTTGTCTCCAGACGGGAAGAAACTACAAGAACAAATATGATGAAAATCACCTGATCAACACCGGTAGCACACAGCTACTTTAGTCAGGAAAATAAGGACGATGGTACCTCCAGGGTGGTTTGTAGTTGGAAAGAAGTTTGTTTGATGATGAGATCTGCGGCTTGTCAGTGATCCTGGGTTCACGTCTCCAAGTTTACTTTTAAATAGAAAAAGTGGCATTTAGGTTTTATGTCACAGATAGTTATAAGGTATAGTTTTTCTTATGGTTATATATTAGATTTGAAATGGTTAGGTGTGGTTAAGGCCAGAGTAAAGTTACTGTAGGATGACTACCTTTGTCACTCTGTCATGTGACTTATGACAGATTTGTCCTCCTAGTCTCTGACTGAGGTTAAATTCATTTTAAGGTGATGTCATGTGATCATAATCAGTGTGTACTATGTGGGGAAATTTCAGTCAAATCATGTGAAAATGATGCCACATGCTGTATATTTCTGTCAGCTTTGGTGTGGTTACTTTAAGGTGTCTACACTCAAAACACACACACACACACACACACACACACACACACACACACACACACACACACAGTGTACTTTTCCAAGACTTGTCTAACCATAAACTTTGAACTTTGGTCTTGTGTTTGTGTGTCAGATCCCAAAGATTTGAGGACAAGATGCAGAGACAGGCTAGTAAGATGAAAACCAAGCAGGAGGAAAGGTAAGAAATAATCTTGTGTGAACGTGACATTGAGTGCCTGACCAATGCCTGACCTGGTTTGTTCTTTTGTGAGTCTATATGATGTATCTATATCTATAGTTTACCTGTAGCTCTGCTGTGCAAAAAGACGTTTCAAGAGACATCATCCGTTTCCACAAGTAACTTAAAATGCACAAGGTGGACTTGAATTTGCATTGAGTCTAAATCTGAACTAGCCTGGTTGCGGACCTGTGAATTGCCGACCACCTCTCCAGTTTTTTCAGCAGTTCAAATAGTTAATAATAAAGTGAAACAAAACAGCAATTCAGTCTGATTATCAGGCTACATCTAAACTCACACTGGCCAGTTGAGCAAAACTGACTGCAAGAACGCGATCCAAGCTCTCCCATCATGGAAGCTTTACAGGTTTATCAACACCAGTGCTACACAACACAAAACCAGCTTCTTCCCACATAACAAAAAACTCACACTTCCTCATCCATGCTGTTTTGCCCTGCTATACTTTTAGCTAGACAATTCCCTATGTATATTTATTTGGTCCCATATTAATGTGTCCATGTATGCAGCCCTTTCAGCCTGTGTTCAACTTTTTCTGGGCTATCGGCTGTAAGCTGTAATGACTGACTCACCACATGTGGACTGTGAGTGCTTGTCCAGCATTGCTGTGTGCAAATTAGTTTGCACTGATTTATAATATTTGTTTATATTTGACCTTACACTACAAATACACACATAAAGTAGAAGTATTCATATAGAGATATACACAGTAAAATAAATAATAGAAGTCCACAATTGGCTTTTCTGGGTCTGCACATCTTAGGGTGCATTTGAACATTTCGCCAGTGTTAATCAACAGGATACTTGACTTGTTGACACTAGCTGCCCCTGTTGCGTTGTTGTCATGATCCATATCAGTTTCCTTCATAGCACAACACAAAAGCCAATGAGGGAAAAATGCACACGTCAAACTGTTACCAGTCCAAACTGGTTTGTGGTCACGTGAATTTTGGGAGTGTTTGCAAGTATGAAAAATATTATCAAGTCATTGTGTGGCTCAGATGAGAATGTTTTGTCTTTACAGGAAGGCAGACATGAAACAGAGACATGACGAAATTAGGAAGAAATATGGTGATACAAATATTAATATCTTCTCTCTCTCTTTCATATACAAATGTATATATTATATAGTGCAGATATGTCTTTCTGTTCCTTTGAAAGAAAAACCTTTTTGCTAAGAGTTAGGTGAGAAGAATGATACTACTTTCCTGTTTGTACAGTGAATACAAAGCTACTGCCAGCAGCTGGTTAGCTTAGCTTAGCACAAAGACTGGAAACAGGAGTAAATGGATAGCCTGGCTCTGTCCAAAGCTAACAAAATCCACCTACCAGCAACTCTAAAGCTCATGAATTAGATGTTATATCTTTGTTTAATCTGTACAAAAATCAGAAAGTGTGAAAACTTCCTGTAGTCTCCGCTGGTTGCCTGGCAACCTCATGGTGACTTTCGAATGTGTCGTTTTTACACTTTGGTTTTATACAAACACAATATAACGCATTAATTTGTGAACTTGAGATGTGCTGGTAGGCAGATTTTGTTACCTTCAGGCAGAGTCAGGCTAGCTGTGTCCCCTTGTTTCCAGTCTTTGTGCTAAGCTAAGCTGAAGTGCTCCTGGCTGAAGCTTCATATTTAACTGACAGACACGAGAGTGGTATCAGTCCTCTCATGTAACTCTCAGCAAGAAAACAAATACACGTATTCCGCCAAAATATCAAATTATTCTTTTAAATCAATGCATGACTTTACTGACTGTTTAATGTTTCTCCAGGTCTAAGTGGGCAAAATCAATACTCCAAATTTGCATGAGAGGATCTGTGAACTGAGATTCACACCATGACCCTCCTGTTTTTCCTGAAACCTGACCTGTCGCACAACAGACATCAACAACCTGGCTTGTGGTTGACCTAAGAATTAATGTAAACTATAACTAAGACAATTTCAGAAAAGTGACAGTAGTTTTCTGGCTTCATTCAACCAATGGACGGGAATGTCGTGTTTAACGTGATGACCCAAGATGTTGTAACCAAAGGCTAAAATAGACACAGTAATGTTCTTCAAGACTATAGCAGTCTCTCCTGTGGCTTCTATAGCATCAGTCTACGTATACTATTTATTAAGTTAAGTCTTAAGTTTAACTGTACAGAATGGAAAGAATCCAGTTTGGTTACTGAACAATTCTTTCCTTTTGCTTAAGAAAATTGGCTATATCTGCAAATTTCCAGATTTAATCTGTTTTGGTCCTCTGGGTTGCTGCTGATTTAAAGATATACTTAAATTCTAGCCTATTTTTGTACTTTGTGTGATTGTATTTCTCTTGTTTCAAATGGACTCAATCCTATGCTGAAATGTACTTGTTGGAGGCCATTTTTATTGTGTTATTGCTGCATGTTCCACTGACAGGAATGATTTTTACATATTATGGAAAATATGTTCATACTATGAAGTCAAAATTAAATCTTCATCCTTGCACTCTGAATTTATAAAGTAATCATTAACTTAAGTTGAATGTTTTGATCCTAAAGTTGGATTGAATTCTACCTAAGTCTAGCCTGTATATCCTGTAAAGACACATAAGCCTAATAAAAGTCTTTGGACTCATAATTAATTGTTTCAGTGGTACTATTTTTGTTGTTTGTGTTCTCCCTGCATTGTGCTATTATTAAACCACAACTTGTACCTTATATCTTGTGGCTGAGTTATTAAAAACTCTTAACTTAATTAAAACTATAGTGACTCCTACAGTATACAGTACCTCACTTGGAGAGGTTTAAATGCTCAAAACACCTCACCAAATGTCTTTAGAGGCTGAAGGCTGACATCTGCTGTGTGAGGTAAAGAACATTTTTATTTTGTCCACTTTATGTGCTTAAGATATTTTATGTCAGAAACTCAGTGATTAGGATTTATCCTTAGCATAATTTAAATCTGATATTTAAAAAATATATAATAAGTCACCAGGAATGGGTTAGTGAATTTTCTAAAATATTTGACATTGTTGGTGACAGTGCTGAATTGGTTTGTATTTTTTTGTAAAGATGCAATTAATATTACCAATGGAAATGAAGTTCTATGACTGAAGGACAATTGGTGACCCATCATAGTGATTACAAATGACTATGTTGTTGGCATTTATGTTTGTTTGTTAAAGAAATACCTTGATATGATTATAGTGAAATACTAGTTGGGGTTTATGAAGGTTCAACAAATTTTAGTATGACTGAATAAATTTGTGTGGTTTTGGACAATACTTCACTGAGGCTATTAAAGCACAATATAATAGTTGTAATGGTTCTTTAAAATTACCATATGGCACAAGCCACCAGCTTCAGGCTGTCCAATCAGTCTGTTATTACCACAATTTAGGACACTACAGTTTGTGCCCTGTATGTATTCTCATACAGACCTGTTAAAAATTCAATTCAAAAGGCACAGCAACATCTGAGAGGAATTAAAGCAGTTGTCAAAACTGCATGTGCCAATAAAATACTGAAGAAAATTAAATTAAATTATATATAAATTTTTGCTGGCTTATCAGTAAATACTCTATGGATGCTGATGTTATATTTTTCAAAGCCATAAGGCAATTTTAGACTGCACCTGTGAAAAATATAGACATTATATATATAGTGTGTGTGTGTGTGAATATTATATACATATATATTATATTATATACTGTATACAAATACATGCACAGATGATTTGCTGTGTAGTATATTCAGAGGTTTTGACACAGTATTTTTACCTTCATAGGTTCCTCAGTTCGCGTGATCGAGTATTTTGTAAATGTGCGCGCTCCCGTGTCCGCGCTCCCGCGGTTTAGAGGTCACGTGGTCCTCTCAGATCCAATCGTTTATTTGTAACAGCGGTCCAAAGCGCGCACCCGTCAGTAGAGGAGACGAGAGGACAGAAGGCGGCAGAAAGGCAAATAAAGCCCAATTAACCGATTTTTCTGAAAACACGCACACGAAATACAACCAGGATGTCAGAAGAAAAGCCAAAGGTAAGATATAAAGATTTAAACAGCTGTGGATTTGTAGTGATGGCTCAGTCGAGCTCCTGCCAAACCATTTCTCAGATGTGCAATCTAAAATGGCCTGGGTTGCACGTTTATCTGAATCGGCGCAGTGTTTGTTTCGCAAATGAATGAGTACCCGCACATCAATATTTACGTTTTATATGCGCTTACACAACGCTCTGTAGATGTAAATAGGAGAAGTTATACCCTACTAACTCGGGTCTCGAAGATGGTGAGCAGAAATGCAAGTTACACCATGATTGTCATTTGCGGATTTTTTTCTTTGTCGAAATGGGACCAAGCTAGGTCCGCAACGCTGCAAATGCCGCAACTGCAGCAGCGACAAAAGAGCGCAAATGGAGGTGACGCACTCGTATAAAAGCCACTGTAGCCGTGCTAGTCTAACCGTTTTTTAATGTGTCGGTGCTTGTTTTGTCTAAACACAACAAAACAAAACAGCTAGCAGCGTTAGCCGGCAGCTAAACTCAGCATCGGTCTTAAAGGGGCTGGCGTGCCAACCAGCTAGCCCGGAGCTAATCATGCTAACGTTAGCATCTGTGACTTACAACATATGGTAACCTGCCGGAATTATTCTGACTAATGTAAGTTTGTTTTGGTCCAGACATCTATACAGTGATATAACCATATTCCTTCATCAGACATGGTGGTCGCACTTTGAAATGTCTTTTGAAGTTGTAAGCTATATGTAGCTTACAGTCTGGTAACACTTGACTGGCATACGTCTGTGATGATAGCAGTGCTATTTTCTGTAGTGTATCTTTGACTCCAGTATAATGTTTGTGGCATCTTTTACTTGTATCCTGCTGGTTTACCTGATGTTAAACACCTCGGTCTCTGCAGGAGGGAGTAAAGACTGAGAACGATCACATCAACCTCAAGGTTGCAGGGCAAGATGGGTCGGTGGTCCAGTTCAAAATCAAAAGACACACACCCCTCAGCAAACTAATGAAGGCGTACTGTGAACGACAGGTGAGTTGAAAGCCCAAATGACTGGCTTTAAATATCCTGCTCTCCAGCAACATACCTTTTTGGATTTGGTGGTTTACCTCATTCAGCCTCCCCATTAGTTCACACACTGCACCTGTCTCCACCATTCCTGTACCAAAAGTCCTTTAACACAAGATTCATTTTCGTGTCCGTTGTATTGCTCCTGCAGGGCCTTGCAATAAGGCAGATCAGGTTCAGGTTTGATGGCCAGCCTATCAATGAGACGGATACACCTGCACAGGTAAGATATCATGCTCTACTCACCATTATGTTCTGTTTAAAAAAAATGATCTTTGTACATGATGGTAACACATTAGGGAAGCCGGTCATTATTGGAGGGAATTCTTCAGAGAAGGGTTACTTTATTTAACTTTGACTGCACAATTCAGACATTTATCTGACGAGTCTTAAAACATTTTCATGCCTGCAACATTTTACCAGTTGAGTTATCGTTTATATCCACTAACTGGAGCTTCTTTCTCTCTGCTCCTCTCAGCTGGAGATGGAAGATGAAGACACCATAGATGTATTCCAGCAGCAGACGGGCGGGCACTGCTAAGCCCTCCCCACCTCATTGACGGCCACCCTCAGACCACGCCCTCAGCCACCTTCACTGTCCCTCCCCTCCCCATTGCTCCTTTCAGCCTATTATTATTATTATTATTATTATTATTATTATTATTATTATTATTATTTCTTCAGTTAACGATGTCTGTCACAGTTTTTCGTCAGGTGTGTGTGGGTGGGGGGGGCTGCTCAGCTGTTTATGTACTGTCTCAGCCAGGACTGAACTTTTGTGCGTGTCAACAGTCTCTCTGCTGGCCAATCAGGACAACATTTCCTTCTAGGACCGCAGGCTTGTGATTGGACCAACAGCGCGTCACTGCTATTCCTGGTTTGTCAGTGCTTCTCATTCACTCTCCAGTGAAAGCTTAGTATCCAGTAGTTTGTCAGGGTTTTCATCCGAGGGTTGAATGTGAGCCTCTGCAAGTTTTTGTCCAGGGGTCACAGTCAGTGGGCATGAAAATGTTTTGAAGTGGAAGCACTATCTGAACTGAATACACACCCGCCTTCCATTTCACTTCGCTTTCTTGTGTGTTTTTTGTCTGAATGGTGACTCCTGCTCTTCTGTCAAAAAGGTATTTTAATTCTCTCTGCATTTTAGGTGATTTTGCTAAATAGGTCTGCAATGTTTTTGTATTTTTGTTTTCTGTATTATTTTTTTTTTTTTTTGATTTGTCAAGAATTAACACCCAGG
This sequence comes from Maccullochella peelii, assembly GCA_002120245.1. Taxonomy (NCBI): domain Eukaryota; kingdom Metazoa; phylum Chordata; class Actinopteri; order Centrarchiformes; family Percichthyidae; genus Maccullochella; species Maccullochella peelii. Next base: position 20,073 of record LKNJ01002598.1, read on the forward strand.
GGGCTTGTTGATTTTTATGTACAGAAGTATCAAGAGTGGATGTTTAGATAAATGTTGTGGGGTTTGGACCAATACTCCAAAGACCGAACTTCTGTTTCATATTTAATGTACTTGGATCACTCTAAAAGCAAACTGCAAGGTCAAAACTGTCACATTTTAATGGAGTTTATATTTCATTAATCTTATTTGCTTCCTCTTTGACTTCTACTAATTGGGAAAGGTTCTCTGTGGGTATTCATGGTACAGACTATTATTCACATCCAGACAAATGTCTGTTTAGGGGAGGGAAATTTAATTTACACCATTGCATCCTTTGTTGGGAGTTTGGTTGGGGTCTGGCAGTGTAAGGATAGTCTCTTGATGTGGAATATATAACTTTTTGTTTTCTTTCCCTATTTTCTGATGAAGTGGGCCAGTGACCAGTCCCTATCGTATTCTTACAAACGGCTCTGCTTGTGGGTTTTACATTTGGGGTGGTGGGGGTGCGGGGCGGGAATAACTGGAAGGTCGTTTCTCAGTATTGTTTGCGGGTCAGGTGTCTCACCTTTGTATTGTCCTTGCGAATGTAGGCTGACGGGACAACTGATTCTAGGTGTGTTTTGAAGAGGAGCAGCTTCCAGTTTGAGCAAGGATATCCAACAAAAGTCAGTATCTTTTTGTTAACACATTTTGAAGACACTTTTCACTGCTATGTCAAATGTCGAGCTGTTTCCTTGTGTGTAAAAGGCAGAAGTCGCAGGCCATTTGTTCAAAAATCGGACTGCAGTGTTGCAAGCAGTGAAGATATCCGAAGTGGTGATGAGTGTCTCCAACATTTTATAGTTTCGGAGAAGGATGCATGCAGTTTGTTGCGTATCAGGAGGGCACGGAGGCCAACCAATGGAGTTTGGAAGCGTTCAGTACCCACGGGGCCCCGTTCTTCGTATGCTGATGACTGAGTTGGCTTGATTGTTGATAAAAATGCATCTGTTGGTGAAGCAAAGTAGTTCTTGCGCTCAGTATTATCATAGCTGAACAGGTTTTGAGTTAACTAAAAAGTACAACAAAACAAATCAAATGTTTGTCACAGTGTGAACCACTGTTCTTTAGACATTTGCAATACCAATTAAATTCTTGCATTATGAGGTATTTAAAATGATGCAATATGAGCTGCAGTTGTAATTGACATGTGAATTTCACACATTTTAGTCTCCCTTAGTGTTTAAGATATGTTCCCTTAGCTTTAAATGTAGTTTTGCTCTGCCACATTAGAAGGCTGCTGTCCTTTTTTAAATAGTAATTAAATTGTAGTCTACATGTTTTCAGCTGTATTTTTGTATCATTCTATATAATAAAAACCAATTCCAATACCTTAACATTTCTGAATGAATATATGACATAAACATTTTTTTTTTAAAAAAGGTTCACCGTACTGCCATCTGCTGTTTGAAGTATTCACTACTGTCCACGCTGGCCCCAGTGAAAATAAAATAAAATTTTACCAACTCTCATCCTTCCCACAGTCATTAACAACAAGCATTGGACAAAATTGTGTTGCACAGAGCCATGCTAAATCTTTGTGTGATTACTCTTGAAGACATGCCTCTGCACAAGCCAATCACATGTAGCGATCATGGTTTCATCTTTTGTCTCACAAAATAAGAGCACAGTTATCAAGACAGCCTTCCACTTGCATTTGAAGGACTCAGTTGGACAAAGATCCTTTGAGCTGGCAAACATGCGAGCTAAACTGTAATGTATGAAGAACGGGGCCCAGGTGTTGTCATGTTATGTTTCTCTACTGATTTGTACATTATTTGTGGTCTTTTACTACTGTATACAATAAATATAGTTTGGTACTCAGATTTGCTGTCCCTTGCATCATTATGTGTATTCAAAAATGGGTAAAGTACCGAAATGTGTTTTTTAATGCTGTACAATTGTCCTTGGGGATGTGGAGGGAGGTAAAAAATCAATAAATCTGTTACTCTATTTTTTTATTTAATATTGTATACTGTAAAGTTGGTGTGTGGTTCATCATGCACAACAGGGTTTCAATTCCCACTTAGGCCCCTGCCTGCTAGAATTGTGTTCACATGTACTGTGGCTTGAACAAAATGGACAGCTAGGTGGTGCCAGTGAACTATGACAATCTCTGTCTCTGCCTGGTTTGGTTTAAGTCATGAAACAACCTACACGTAACACACTTGTCAAAAATATTCACCAAATTAAAAAAAACCCCAAACAAAACAGATTCAATTTGACATGAAACATGGACATGCAGAAACAATATGAAACAAAAACTGTAAAAAGCAGTAAAACAAACAGATTCTGGATAAAAGCACCAACAGTTAAAATAACTTGTCCGTAGTGGTCCTGAAACGCTAATGTACTTTAGACTTCACTTAGAGAGAGAAAAAGGATCACTTAATTGAAAGAAGCAGGTTTAAAAAAACAAAACAAAAAAACAATTACATTGATATATTAAACCAAGTATAATTATTCCAGGGTGTCCTTTATCACCTGATGCCTGATTTAGAAACTTAGATCTCATCTGATATACTGACTGAATGGCTACATTCAGCACAACTGGAACAGTGATAAGACTAATTGCAGCAGTTGATGAATCAAACCAGGAATAAGGAAAAGCATGCACATGAGAGGACAATCTACATCCGAATAGGTCCTCTTGAAACCACACAGGAGAGCGCACCACATGTCATGCCTGGAAGGAAGAAAGATTAACGAATGGATAGAGGATGAGAAGAGCAAGGCAGAGTTGATATCTTGTATCCTGATCTTTATGCGGGCGAGAAAAATAGAGGCAGCGTGCATTTGCCTTGTAAATGTTGCCCGTCGGTGGATGAGAGGATTCAGAGAGATCTGACACAAGTCGAGATGCCGACGTCTCTCAAAACACCGTCTGATTATTTGCCTGGTAACCAACAAACCAGGCTCAAATAGACTTTGGAAAACAAGTTATTTGTAGCGGTATTACATTGTTGGGTGACCAGGGATAATAAACAGTTCCCTTGAGACTGTTAGGAAAGTCCTTAATTCCTGTGATTTACCCAATTCAAGCAGGTTGAAATAAATACAAAAAAAATTTATTCTTTGCAAACTCTATTTGAAGGTCCTCTTGGTACTTTGTCATTGCAGTGTTTGCATAATTTCACTGTCCTGAGAATATAAAGTAATATTTGCAGATCTTTTAGGAAAACTTCCTGGTTTGAGACTTTAATATCACAGCTGGGTTCATGCACATACCTCAGTTTCTCAGGTAATAAACTATGGGATAACAGCTAATATGATAATAGCGCATCTCATAGCCATCTGTCCATTAGTGGACCAAAGGTCACATATGTTCTGTTGTTTATAGGATGCCTTTTAATTAAAAAGAGACATGGACCTTTCATATAGTGAATGCCTGGAAGAATTTTCTATACCATTACGTTCAAATATTCTATCTGTCTACTTGTCTGTCAGTCAGTCTGTGTGTCATACATGCACACATACACACATACATAGTGGAGCAACTCACCCCTCTGGCAGGTCTGTGTCATCTGAGGCGGTTGAGGGAGGATGAATGACAGGTTGGTTAGTGATTTGCATGGCTCTGGTGTTTAAAAGGAGCTGCAGGTGCAGGATTCTCCACACAGATGAATCGATTTCTCTCTAAGCACAGATGCTCTGGGACTGTCTGCTTGTACTATTTAAGTACATGTGAATTTTAGATAGCTTTGATGATTTTCAACAGAGCTTGTTGACTAGACATTTTTCTTTGGAATTGGAAGAGCTGAAAATGCTCACTTGTATCAATAAGAAGAATGCACAGTTGTCTGGTGTGTATTGTCACTTAAGATAGAGACAAAGGGAGCAATACATAGAGAAATACCTGCAATATGGAGACATTCGTACCAGCTGGCAACTGAACCAAACAGGATTTTTGTGATGACATCGCTGATATTTGTGCAGTTCCTTCTCTTGGGGTTAAGGGTCATTGACACCACCACAGACACATGGAGACACTGTACAGGTATTGTACCATTTTATTTTATTTTACCTCTCCCAACCTCAGCTTTACTCTCTATTACCTCAGCTCATTTCAACACATCTGACGTTCAGTTAATGATTATTCAGTGAATGGTTTACGGTTTCATCTGAAAACCTGGGAAACCCCTCCAGCTAAAATTCTTTTGGATAATTGTCTGCATCTGCTTACAGTGCAGTGGGAGTGCTTTTGTGTGCAGTATTGCGTGCAATATTAACTTAAATTAACATCCACAAACAAGTACAGACATTGGATGTGGTTAGGATTCCACACAATCTGACACACATCAGAATATCAGGACGAACAGGGTGCATGTTTATATGATGTCTCATCAATTTTGGAGCAATTCTCTTCCATTATTCGCTTCTCAAAGAGTGTCTTTCTTAATAACAACCCCTCCTAAAACAGTTCCAATGCCACCTAGGGCTATTTCTCACACACCAGGGGGGTCAGGGACTCAACCATGCTATGACATTAATTTATTTATTAGCTTATAGCAGTTGTTCCCAACCTTTTTTAACGTGCGTCATCTCATAACAAAGCTATGTCTTCTTGTTTACTACTTATTAACCTATGAGCAGTGGTGTTCAGATTCCTTGATGAAGTAAAAGTACTAATACCACACTGTAAAGTACTCCATTACATGTAAAAGTCCTGCATTGAAAATGTTACTTAAGTAAAAGTATGTCAGGAAAATGCACTTAATATATAAAAAGTAATAGTACTCAATGCAGAAAAATGTCCCCTGTGACTGTTATACTACCATATGTTATATCATTAGAATTTTTATGGATTAATCTGATGGCTATTTTCTTAATTAATCAGTTGATTGCTTGGTCATAATTACCCAGAGCCCAAAGTGACACCTTCACAATGCTTGTTTTGTCCAACCAACAGTCCAAACCTCTAAATTATAAAAAAATGATTTGAAATTATTACAATAATTACAAAGAAAAGCAGAAAATTGTCACATTTGAAATGCTGGAACCATGAAATGTTGAAGGAAAAGTTGACCAATAGTTTCAGCTCTACTTGTATATACTGTTGAGTATTATTGTTTATATATAAACCTGTAGAAAAGTCTGAAAAATAATTAATTGTCTTAGGGCCCCTCATGTTTTTTTTGCGACCCCTTTAGGGGTTAGCCCAACTTGTTTATAGTATAGCAATTTCTGCATAAAAAGGCTTAAGCAGTAAAACAATTCTCCTGACCTCTTTATTTGCTTATTGTCTGCAGATTTGCTCCCTCTGGATCTTCTGTCTTTTGTCCTCGAGAGGGACCCCTCCAAACTTGTACCAGGGGTGCACATGAAGCAGGCTGGAGGGGTGAAGGGAGTACATTTCTCGAGCCCTCATACCTCCATGAGCTTTCCCTCCTCCCAGCTGCTGGTGAACTGCGACCTCTTCCCCAAAGAATTCTCCATTGTCTTGACACTAAAAGTCACTCCCTTTGCGCCCAAGGTGAGCATCAAAATTTATCAGAAACAGCCGATACTGAATGCCAGTGGTGGAGGAAGTACTCAGATTCTTTACTTAAGTGAAAGTAGTAATACCATAGTGAGAAAATACTATGTTACAAGTAAAAGTCCTGCATTCAAAATTATACTTAAATTAAAAGTACAGTACTAAATATACTTAAAGTATCTAAAGTAAAAGGGCTCATTATGCAGCAGAATGGCGGTAGAGGTCATTTAAACGATAAACATAAAAAACATAAGAAACATAAAATTGAAATTTGCAAGTAAAGTACAAGTAGGGTTGCAAGTACAATATTTTCTTATTATTATTATTATTTACTTATTTTCATTTTGATTAATCTGCAGATTATTTCCATCTAATCGTTGCAGCTCTAAGTACAGTACTTGAGTAAATGTACTTTGTTATTTTCCACCCGTCGTGAGTGTTTTTCCTGTTTGACTTTCAGAGAAATGAATACATATTTTCCTTGATGGAGCCAAAAAAGAACAATAAAGGCAACATTTTGGAAGGGAATAAAGAGAGGGGTATCAGTGGAGAAGAGCAACATGGAGAGAGGGAGAAGGAGAGGCGAGTCAAGAGTAATGAGGAACGTGGACGGATCATCCTGGGACTGAGGTTCTCGAGAAAACATCTGCACTTCCTTTTTCGAGGTCACGGAGGGGTCGTAGAGCACTGGGGGCTTCGAGGCAACCGACTGGCTGATAACCAGTGGCACACTCTGGTTTTAGCCATTGGTAGTCATCATGTCAGGCTCACAGTGGACTGCAGGCCTCCATTGGAAATGTAAGTCTCCCACTGTCTCCCACCACCCTCTCTTCCTGTTCCCTCTGAATTCCCTTGAGGGATAGTAGATCCTTCATCACAATACAATGGCATTGGTCCAAATCTTCTCACACCCTGCAGCCATATCATAGTGGCCTGACAGTAGGTGATAGATGGTTTTTAGTGGAAACTCCCTCTGGCACACAGAAGGGAGGAATATCAGCCCCCGTACAGTGCCTATACAATTCCTGTCTCAGTCCTATAAACAGAAGAATGGAGGAGACTACTTTAATTACAGAAGCAAAACAACTTATCTCAGCTATTAGAAATAATTATGTCTTTTGTATGGCAAACAGTGTTCCCTCCAGACCTTTCCCCTCAGACCTCAACATTCAGGGATCGAGATTCCACATCGGCAGTCGGGGGAGATGGAAAGGCTTGTATTCAGTAAGACTTATATTTCCTCATCACTAACTTTAATAAGAAATAAACCACTGTTTTCCCTAAAACAGTCAAATCTTTTCCTTCTTATCTGCTGCCCCGTGTACAGGGTCTGTTGCGACAGCTGGTGTTGGTGCCAGGTTCGGATGCCACCCATCACATCTGCCCCTCTTCCGACCCCCAACTAGCAGCTCTGTCAGTACCACCACTTCTCTCAGACCTGCCCGTCATGGGGAGAGAGGGTGATGGCCATCTGACTTCCTATGGTAACTTGCAGAAGCGTTTTACAAGAGATTGATATGATATGACGCAAGACATGACATATATGCTTTCCTATGTATGTTTTTCTGCTTCCTTGCCTCTTGGATTGTCTGATTGTCTGCTTGTCTTTGTGTTTTGATCACGAACTGTCAGACACAGAGGAGCGAGTGTCAGTGGGGTTGGAGCGGTCGTGCTCAGAGCTGCTACAAGGTCAGCTGTGGTTCAATCCGCTTAGGAAAGGCCTCTACCTCTGTGACGGTACAGTGTGGATCGCTGTGCTAGAGGGTGAGAATCCATCAACCATCCACTCATGAGCAAGTTTTACTCAGCTTAGATTGAACATTTTACAAAATTCTCACCTCTCCATCAACTCAGATCATAAACGACTGGACTATGTGTTGGAACACCAGGTCCTCACCACCAGCTCAGAGACACATGATGTAGAGGTATTCTTCCACTTTGTAAAAACACAATATGTTTGTGGTGTCTATATTATTGCTAGGATCCTCGCTGTACTTGGAAACCAAAGGCACAAGAGAAGAAAGACCAGGGGTTCCCAACAGGGGTGTCGGGGACCCCCAAAATGGATCACAAGATAGATCAATGGGATCACAAAATGATTGACAATACAACATAAAAACAACCTAAATTCAGCTATACAAAATGATGTATAGCTGCAAGCGGAGTCTGTGAGGGGAAAATCACTCTTCACTTGAACTGCTCAAAAGTCAAGGGAAGTCAAGTGGTCATGAGTAGAAATTGGTTTGTATTAAAGGTTGGGAACCTTGTATTTTGTTCATCTGTTTCAATTTTAAGCCTTCTGTAGGTAGAAAGGTGTCCTTTGCTGAAGTTTAATCAGGTCAGTCTTAGTTGGTTGTGGTTGATGCTTTTCTCTGTTGCAGTCCCACTTTTGACTGAATACATTTCTGCATAAAATCTTGTGCATCCTTAATTTTTACCATCCTGTAATTCTTCTATAGAATATGGCTCTCCAAGAAAAAAAGTTTTTTTTCATCCAATCTTCAGGTGTTCCAGCTGCACGGCCTGGGTCTGATGGCTGCTATGGCTCATCGGTCAACAGCCTCTGGCTCTGCTGTGTATCTGTGGAGCCACACAGGTTTCCAGCTCTACCAGAATATCAGCACATATGAAGCTCTGGCTTGGAGACACTTCAGCATGGGCAAGAAGGTATGAAAAAAGGAAGAGATGGGTTATGGAATGTGAATTGAGCACATGCAAATATCCACCTGGTTAAAAATAGTTTGGAGAATAGATATTCCTTGTTTTACTTACTCTTACTTTAACTTTAGATATTTCTGGTGGTGTCTAACTCTGGCGGAGGGACAGACAAGCGTTTTAACAAGGAATCACAGACGGACTTCTCTGTGATTTACAAGTGGAGCAAAAGAAGAAAACGGTTTGTGCGGTTCCAGACTCTGCAGACCCACTGTGCACGGGACTGGGAGGCCTTTAACATCAATCGACAAACCTATCTGGCTGTGGCAAATCATAGACAAGGTAAAAACTAAATATTCATCAAATGACTACCTGTTAACTTCCAGAATTCCTGGCATGACATCCGCAAAATATTAAAATATGTTGTATGCATTCTCTCTCTTTCTGGTTTGTGTTTCAGGTAATAGTAATCACACTATAGACAGTGTGATATACAAATGGAACAGGTTAACAAAGTCTTTTGAGGTTCACCAGATGCTGCCGACCTCAGGGGCCTACGACTGGGAGTTCTTCACAGTTGGACCGTACCATTTCCTGGTGGTCGCAAATGCCTTTGATGGAGTGACCACTTCTGTAGACTCAGTCATCTACATTTGGGTCAATGGCAGCTTCCAGGTGTTCCAGACAATTAAGGTATGTGGTGAACATAAAACGGCAAAAGAAATGCGTAATTGGCCTTAAAAAAATGCCTGAAAAGACTAAAGAGGATTTTATTTCACACTTCCTTGATTTAAAAAAAAAAAAAAAATCTTTGGTAGCCCACCACAATACAGGGCAAATCTGGAGGGTGCTTGAGTGTGGGTGGAAATTAGGCTTAATAGCACTTTAATGTAGCATTTTGCTGCATGATTTCCATACCATTCATCTTCTCACCAGCTGGGCTTTGATTTCCTCTGAGATCTGTATCTTTGAGATGAGTATGAAAAACCATCTTGTCTGTACACACAGTAGGAAGGGAAAACAAATGGTGAGAGATAAAAGGGTAATGAAAGACAGATGGGGAGCAAGGAACATTTAAGACAGGGCCAAAAATAGATCATGTGGTTTGCCATGATTTGCTTGAGTGATAGCAGTGCTTTGACATGTATCTGATAGTGAATCATATATTTGAATCTAGCCACATTTGAGGAGTGTTGACACATTGATAGTGACATGAGAAACCACGAGGAGATAATTTAGGGGAACTCCACAGCTGGATATGAGGATCCTTAAGAACACCTTGGGGCAAGTGGAAATGAATCATGTAAAATCATCCAGAAATGAGTGAAAGTACATAATTTTGACTTTTTTTTTTTTTACATGTATTACTCTCTTAGCTGTTTCTCTTTCAGCTTTCCCATCTCTATGTTTAAGAAATCAATAGTTGAAGAAGTCCATTATAAGTTAAAATCCTACATTCAAAATCCTACTTAAGTAAAAATACAGAAGTAATATCAGCTAAATATACTTAAAGTATCAAAAGTAAAAGTACTCGTTCCACAGACAAATGGCCTCTTTGAGTGATATATTATTATATATGACATTTTCAGATTGTTAATAGTGATGCAACAATGTGTAAGTAGCATTTTACTGTTTAAGCTGGTCGACGGGATACTAGTTTTAAATACTTTAAATTCAATTACAATAGATCATTTGGCCAGTGGTTCCCAACCAATGGGTCGAGCCCCCTCCAAAAGGTCACAAGATAAATTTAAGAGGCCATGAAATGATTAATGAGTCCTGCTACACAAATATGTGTTCATTTTTTGGACTTTTCTCTGATCTTTGGATGCAAACTGGGAATGCTGCGGTTCATGGTCGCCACCTTAACCCCTTGGCCAAGAGTTAATCTTTACTTTTTTGAGAAATATTGGATATTTGTACCTCTTTGTGCCTTAGACAGTTATTTAAATGAAACCATCTGAGAAGTTTAGAGGGTAAATATCTCTTTGGTGGAACTGCTAACAACTCAGAAATCTCAAAGGGCCCCAACTAGACACTGTTATTTTGTAAGGGCTCCCAAGCCAAACATCGAGTTTATCATTTGTTTTTGTTTTTTCATAAATCTTAATCTGAAAAGTAATTATTAACTTCAACTGTCAAATGAATGTAATGGAGTAAAAACTACAACATTTGCTTGAATATACTCAAGTAAAGTAAAAGTACTTCAACATTGTACTTAAGTATACTGTGGTACTTGTGTACATGTACTTTGTCACTTTCCATCACTGTAAGCAAGTTAAATACAATTTACACTACCACACCTAAAAGATGTTTTTTCTCTCACTGTCAATCTAGACGTTCTGCGCCACAGACTGGGAAATGTTTCAGATTGGCAGTAGAGTCTTCTTAGTTGTTGCCAATGGACACAGACTCCATGGTAACGTACAAAGTCGATATGCCATCAACTCCACTATCTACGAACTGGACATGAACGGACAGCTGTTTGTCCGCTTCCAGGATATTGTCACCTATAGGTACAGATGTGCAAACACTATAGTACACCAGGTGCATGTACACACAGACAGATTATGGGAACACTTCCTGTGTAATAACCTGTTTGCTGCCATTTCAACCTCTCGTCACCACATACCTTTTCTGTCTCTCCAGTGCGGTGGACTGGGAGTTCTTCAGCCTCGGGGAGGAATATTTTCTGGTAGTCGCTAACTCCTTTAACGGAGAGTCCTACTCTCTCAACAGCGTTCTCTACAGGTACTCAACTTGTCAACAACACCCATCCCAATGTGAAATAATTCATCCATTCTGATAGCCCTCTAACTTAGTACTGAGAAATACACCTACACTGTTGTAATGTAGATTTATTTTCCTCCTGTGAGCCAGACTAGTGAAAGCATACCAGCACTTTTGACATGTGAGGATTTACTGGCAGACAGCTAATTTTAGGTCTAGAGCCTTGAGCAGATCCAAATACAAATATGATTTCATTACTCTTCTTTGTTTGTTTTTAGGTGGCAGGGATATGAAGGCTTTGTTCCTGTTCATTGGCTCCCAACGATTGGGTGCAGTGACTGGGAGTTTTTCAGCTCTAAGGGAGAATCATATTTGATGTACTCTAGTGCCAAAGCGCCTCTCTCCAAAGTGTTCAAGCTTAAAACCTACTAGGAAAAAAAACGAGAGTGTGCATGTGGCTTTGTGTACTGTATTTATGTGTGTTTACATGCCATGCTTCTTCGTAAGTCTGTGTGAGAAAATGTTTGCAATAATGTTTGAAATGTGTGAGTGTGTTTAAGTAAATGTGCTTTTACATCACAGTGCCTGTTCACAATTTGCATACAGTCAGCGCCGTAGCAACCATTAACGTCATGTCCTCAGTATGTTTCTGGGAATTGGTAACAACCTGAGGAGCAGTTTACATTTTGCAATGACAAAAGAATTGCACATGGTGGGATTTGAAGAATGATTCTGATATTTCTTAAAGTAAATATCTTTAAATTTGACAGTTTTAGGCAAGAAATATTAAATTAAATTGACATTTGATAAAGGTATTTAGTATTCCCCACAAGAATCATATTCTAGGTTATCCTAAGGTTTTGAAACTGTGTTTAGACCATCATGTAGGGAGATACAATTTACCAAAAATATAATTGAACAGTTGAATGAATGAAATTTAGAAAAAAATTAAAATAATTAGAAAATTTCAGAGGTTTTTTGTGGAGACTACTCAGAAATTCCCTAGAGGTTTTGGCTGGGGGAATTTGGTATAATGACCAGCCCTGCATGTAGTTACCTCACAACGTCAGCCACTGGTACTAACAGCTGATTTTGATACAATTATCACGTGCACAAGAATTTTCTGAGAATATGTTTATCTATTTGTGTGCATTGTCAGACAGAAATTGATACACCTCAAGACAGCCTCTGTGAGATTTCTATCTTTCTGTAAAAACATTTAATATTAATGATATTTAACATTTTGTTTATCAACTGGAATGTGTGTTCTCTCATGGACTGATCGTTACTTTTTGTCTCTGAGTGCATGAATTATATATAAAATGTTACAGTAAATTATTGAAATCACAATAAACCAGACTTATTATGTTCATGTGCAAGCCAAGAGTTGATGTGCGTTGGCTAACCTCCAGCTATTCATTTAGAGCTTGTAGGGTGGCACAAGGGTGGCAAAGATACCCTGCAGGATCAAACATAGCCTACACAAGTTTTTATTCCAAATAATTTCGTTGCTAATCAAATACCTGCTGAGATCTTTGATTGCTATGCAGACCCGCACAAATGGCCCTGGGCACATAACATAACTACCAACCTCTATAAACACTAACAACCGTAAAACATGTTTGCTCTAGAAGACTACAAGCCCCATGACTTCAAGACTAGACTTGTCGGAAATGTAGTTTTTATAGCTACGATTCTTGGTGCTGTAAAAAGAAATGTAGCTATAAAAGATATTTTTTTATGGCTGTATCATAAAGTGAGAGTAAATTAGTAAAATTACAATAAACCAGACTAAAGATATTTATATGCATTGACATATAATGACAATATCTAGTTATATTTATTTTAAGTGTGTACGTTACCACGTGTGATACTACAAGTCCCACAATGCACCATTCAATTTTCTGCCAGGAAGAAACATGGCTGCCTACTGTTCACCGACGGTATTTTTATTTACGTTTCGTCTGTTATCTGTTTTAAGACAGACAGAGGAAGAACGAGTCAGTGTCAGAAGCTATATTGTGTAACAATTCAATTCAATCAGTCTAAGTTTCGATAAGAAGACGCCATTTTTCCACTCGTAGTGACACTAACCGTTAACGTTACAGACAGCCTAATTTTTTTTCATTTTCATTTTCGCTGAGCCGTCAAGCTGCTCATCAGTGTCGGACTGCGACTGATTTGCCTTTGTTAGCGTGCTAAGCTAGCCAAACAACGTAACTGCCAGTCCAACGCCTATACATCCGGTAATAGTCGCTATGTTTAGCCCCGTGAAGTCTTCCTATTTCAGAGTCAGCCCGGCCATTGTCAACAGAGAACTCGGCAAGACCAAGATGAGATAGCAAAGAGGGCACATCGGAGTGCTAACACACGATTTACTACGAGGTACAGTCCCATCATAACTGAGAGAAAACGGAGTAAATAACTCACATAGCATGTTTGGGAATCTTTTCGAGGAAGAGGAGGAGGAGGAAGGTTTCGCTCCGACTTCCTCCAGGGGGAGAGTTGCAAAGGGGGGAGACGAGCCACCTCCGCCCCGAGGAAGAAGCAATGTGTGCGGCATCAAGAACCAGGGGGGGACCTGCTATCTCAACTCTCTGCTTCAGACCCTGCTGTTCACCCCAGAATTCAGAGGTAATTTCCTTAGAGTTGGATGAGATTGAGGTCCACCTGTGCAGTAGATAACCAGAGGGCTGTTATCTATTTATTCTATGTTCTTATTCATTGTTTGGTGTGTGTCTTTGCAGAGGAGTTGTTCAGTTTGGGCCCAGAGGAATTAGGATGCCTGGAAGACAAAGAGAAGCCAGGGGCCAAAGTAAGAGTGGCAAAGTTCCTGTAGGTGTAACCACAAATGTAATGTCTGTGTGTCTTTGTGACCTGTGATGAGGTGTTTCCTTCTTCTCCTCAGGTCAGAGTGATCCCACTGGAGCTGCAGAGACTGTTTGCCAGTCTGCTGCTGGTGGACCAGCAGAGCGCCTCCACCGCCGACCTCACTGACAGTTTTGGCTGGAACAGCAGCGAGGTCTGTGTCCATTATCTTTGTCAGTGAGAAGGAGAAAGAGAGGCTCAAGTTACTCTTCTCATTTCAGTGATTGATTTACCTTCCAGTCACATCAGGAAATGCATGCTGAAGTTCACAAAATGGGGTTTCAAACTTCCAGAATTCCATTTTGTCCGGATGCATCCCAGCTGCAGTCATGCAAAATAAATACATAAAGAGGGAGAACACAAACATCCACAGAATTTGCCTCAGGACATGCATAACCACCTTTTCCAGTTCAAGACTGTACATACAGTAATATGATAAAACTTGAACCATTTTAAGTATTACTGCTGAGGACCATTTTGCTTTTTCAGTAAAGTTTGACGTTCATCAGTGCAAGTCTTGTATCATTTCCTGTTTGTATAAAACAGTGAAGTATATTGATTTCTTCTATAGTAACTACAAAAACAACATAGTATGTGCTGTATACTATTGGTACATAATATGAAACTGGGACACAGCGGATGTCTCTCTGTCTGTAAGTTGATCCTTTTTCTGTCGTCCTCTCTCAGGGAACAAATCAGCACGATGTACAGGAGCTGAATAGGATTCTGTTCAGTGCGTTGGAGCACTCTCTTGTGGGCACCACTGGTAGTACATTTATCCACCGGCTGTACCATGGGACCATTGTCAACAGCATTGACTGCAAGGAGTGTGGTAACGTCAGCCAGAGACAGGTGTGTCCATGTGTGCAGGGTTTCTCTGCCTCTCTGACTTGGCTCCTTTAGGGAGTTATATGCTGTCCATTCAATACTGCTGGCTCAGTAAGATTTAGTAAGACTGACACTAAAGGAGTTATCCAAAGATTACTTATCAGTTCTGTTTTCTTTGTGTCTTCCTTAGGAGGACTTCCTGGACCTCACAATGTGTGTTTGTGGCGTGTCTAGCCTGGAGGAGGCTTTGTGGAACATGTTTGTAGAGGAGGAGTTATTTGAGGGCAATAACCTGTATCGCTGTGCACAGTGTGACAGGCTGGTCACTGCTGCCAAGGTCAGTGCCAGCTTTCAGGCTGTGTCAACACAGTAACAAAGGTTATAATACAGTGAACTTTAAGAGATGTTTTCAAGCCGTACATTAAACAATTGACTAGAAAAGAGGATTAAAACTAGACATGTAAAGAACTACTACTTTGTATAACTGTTTTTTTTCCCAACAACAAAAATACAGCATTTTTAAAAACTGTTTCTCACCTTACCTTACTTTACTTATTTTGCTGTTTTTCAGTCTGCCAAGCTGAGCAAGCTCCCTCCATTCATGACCATGTCTTTGCTGAGATTCAGCTTTGACTTTGCCAAATGTGAGCGATACAAGGAGACTGGACGCTACAGTTTCCCCTTCACCATAGACCTACGGCCATTTTGTGAGCAGGTACCTGATCTCACTTATTTTTAGATTAGGCACATTCAACATGACATTTTTAATTTGTGGTTATTTTTGTTCCATTTTCTTGTTTTCCAAGCTTACGCTTAACTTCATCCAGGAAGGCTTTGTTACACCAAGGTGTCTTGATAAGTTAACCATTGTGTGTTCCTCCCTTACAGACTGACGCAGAGGACTCAGATTACTCCTACAAGCTGTTCTCTGTGATTATCCACAAGGGCGGCTGCTATGGTGGCCATTACCACGTTTATATCAGGGACATTGACCAGCTCGGCCGATGGGAGCCACCGGTAAGAAAAAGAGAAGAGCAAACAGGAGGATAAGAACATCCAAGCATATTTTATTAAAAATAAGCAATTAGTTGTACTCCCTTTTTAGAATATGAGATGTCAGTAGTGACTATTGACTAATTGCTCATTCCTCATAAAATTACTACTAAAAACAGCTAATTGCTAATACTCAGTTTGGTAGATTTTTCTGATGTGCATTACTACCAGCAATGCAAAAAATTGGTGTACATTAGGAAAGACATCACCTCTGTGTTTCGTTGTCAGGAGGAGGAATGCAAACCCAAGACTCAGAAGAAAGTCGAGGAGGTCAAGGAAATGTGTGAGCCAAAACTAAAAGAAGATGACCCTTTGTCTGTCCTCACTGCTATTATTGCACAGGTATAGCAATAGCAAACCTAAGAGCTTCCTTAGTCTGAATTTTGTCCATTTCACTTCATACATTGTAATGACTTCCTAGGATTTTTTAATTGTTGTGTCAGTGGTACAGCCGTAGTTTATTAATTAGGTGCTGTTCATTTCCTGTCCACTAGGAGCCATCAAAGAGTGTCCTGTTGGACCAGCTGGGACAGAAACTCATGGATAAGATTGGGTCATCCTGGAGCAAAAAGTTCAGAAAACACTGTGGTCCCATAGGAAAGGTATTTTAGTTTCTTTGTTTTTATGATGTTATGTTTTCTTTAAATCTGGTGTCCTTTTGAGCTTATACCAGTTTATTTCTTTACCAGTAATTGTTGTTTCTTTACTTTTTCCCTTCTGGTGTAGTTCCTGCAGTCCCACAGTGATGTTTTCATGTTGGTGTCCAATGGTACTCGAGTGGCACTGAAGGCAAACCCGCCAAGCCCTGTGACTGAGCCCCCCAGCCCAGCAGAGCAGACCACTAACTCTGATCCTTCAACACCTTCAGACCCTGGGGCTGCTGAACAACAGCCAGAGCCTGAACAAGAGGTATTAGAGAAGCAGTCACATTTTAGCAAGAATTCAAGGTCTAATAATGATATTTTTGAAGACTTTTGAAGGACAAAATTCACCTACTTACTTTTTTCATCTGTGTTCCTGGTGAACATCTTGTGATTACTGTGACGCCTGTTTCTCACGGTGTTTCTTCCTCTCTGTCAGCAGGGTAGCCACTGGTTTGACCTTAACGACTCAGCGGTGACCTCCATCAGGGAGTCTGACATAGAGAAGCAGTTCCAGGGCAAAGAGAGCGCATACATGCTGTTCTACAGAAAAACACAGCTGCACAGGCCCAGTGAAGGTAATGGACACCATGTTTTGCATTTGTATTGGAAAATATGCGTCGGATTAGAGAAAGAAATGGAGAAGAGGTGAATAATAGAAGAAAAAGTTAAGATTAAATCACCCCAATTGAAACTGATAATTTATTAGTTTTGTCATCAAGTACACAAGTGTAATTTGTGATTAATATGTATCTATTAAAATGTGTTTTGTGTTTCTACACTTGCAGCTCTGAACAATCCTCAATATAAAGTTCCTCTTCACCTCATCCAGATGGCTCAGGAGGAGAACATCAAACTGCAGCAAATGCGGTACAGAAACAAACACACATTCACATATTACACTAATATCACATTTGAGCTGTTTAGTAGGTTCTGACTTACGAGTGTGACATTTCAGTGGTATCACCCAGAAAAAAGAAGAAAGTTATATGAAAATAGTTTTTTTTATATTAAATTATTAATCTCAGTCAACATTGTTTGTGTTACAGTGAGAAGTTTGAAGCCACTAATAACACTGTGCAGCTGCGTCTCCACCTGGCACCCAGTTATAGGCTAGATAATGGAGCCCTGCAACCAATCAGCAATGAGCAGAACGGAAGCACCACTCTGAGTTTTGACCGTAGAAAGACTGTTGGAGATCTTCGATTAGCGATTTATCAGGTAACTACATGCCCCAAAACACTTAAAATGGTGAAAAGAATGGTAGAAATGAGCTTTTTTTTTTTTTTCTGCGTATGTGCATTTGTTTATGTAGATGCAGGAACTCTGGGAAGGCGATATGGCTCTGACTGTGGCCAAGAGTCTTCCTGCAGGTCTACACCTCTACAATACTGTTACAGGTGAAACACTTAAATGCAAAATACCTCAAGAGAATAGAAGTTTTACAAATTTTGTAACTACATTTTGGTGGTTGTTCTCTTTGCAGATGACAGTGTCTCCCTGTACAGTGCAGGCATTCATACAAACTCTGACCTGTTTGTTTGGAATGGCAGAGAGGTGAGGAAAGGCATAGTCCAACACATTAGGCAAAAACATTTTTCTTATCCTAAATCTCTCTCACTTTTTGTCCGTGAGACTTGCTCGTATGAGTGTTCCAAATCGGATTCACCAAACTCTCTTAACTGCACAAACCTGTTGTAAATAGCTTTTGTGGAGCAAGTTTGATACACAAAAAATGATACCCAAGAGTAAAATGACAAACTTCACATCGCAGAGCCTACAGTCCTGCTGTCGGAAATCAGTAGACGATAACATATAGACAATAACATATAAGAAATTTAAGAATTAGAAAACATTCATACAGCTGACAACGACATGTCGTCATAGCAGCGCCGTACTGTGACAGAAATAAACAATGAATGGTTTGACATTTTTAGACATCATAAAATGTCCTGCTAATACAAAGCAGTTGACTTGGATGGGAGGCAGTCAAGGAGACGTGATGGTCATGGACATGGACGAGAGAATATTATACTGTAGGTGATATTGATGATGTCAGGTGTGATAATGAAGGATGTTCCCCTGGACAGCATAAAGACCTAGAGGTAGCAGTTGGAGTGGGAGAGGTTTTCTGACTACTGTAGTGTATAATTTGCTGTGCGAAAGTGTCCCAATAAAATCATTAAATGAAATGGGAAAAAAAACAACCTCTCAGTAAATTTCAAGAAAGTATGATAATGATGATGACATAGTGAACAGAATATTAATTTAGCATTAAGTTTATTTTAGCATCATATTTAAACTCCAAATTCATTCAGATTAAGGCATTATGATTCTTAAGTCAAAGTATGTTGGGGTTTTTTTGTTTTGTTTTTTTCACTGTGGAGAAAGGCAGACTCCGTACTTGACTCGTACGACAAAATGTTGTTTTTTATCTCTTCAGGTGTGCGGTGCGACTGTCCTAACTGGAGCCGAGTGGGAGCCAGTGCTGCTGACTGTAGTCCGTCCCTTTTTGGGGGAAGATGGGGATCAGGAGGTGGAGGATGGGGAGGAGTGTGAGGAGGGAAGAGGAGGTTTTGAAAATGGGGGGCCGGGGCTTAAAAGGGAGGCGAGAGGGTTTGCAGGTGGTTCGACTCTTGGGGAGGTGAGGGAGGCACTGGGGGAGCCTAAGGAGAGTCTGCTCTGCCAGGAGCATAAGGGAAGAAAGCGAGGAGAGCAGGGGGCGGGAGAGGGAGGAGGGGCAAGTGGATGGAGGTTGTTCCCGCCCGATGACATGCAGCGGACGCTAAAGGAGCTGTCACTGAAAGATGGAGACGCGCTACTGGTGCTGGAGCCACAGTCATTCGACAGCAGGTAAAATCCCCTGCAATGTGTGCATGTGTTGTTTTCTTTAGGTGTGTGTTTTACTACTGTCTTCTTAACTTTGTCCAGCATGTTCACTCTAAATGGAGACGTCGTCACTGTGACTACACCTTCTGACTGCCGCTGGCTCCAGGTGGAGTTTCGACCACATGGAGAAGGAGGACGAGAAGGGGAGAAAGAAGATGAGAGGAGAAAGATCAGGGTTCCAGCTACAGGAAATATGGTCTGTAATTTTTGTGCTGTTGTGTTTGCTCTGTCTGGTTGTCTCTTCTTCCTCTTTGTCTCTCAATTGAAAAATTAATCATATGTAATGTGTCTCTCTTACAGCTGCTGTGTGAGGTGAAACAGAGGGCCATAGAGGAGCTGCAGCTACAGGAGCAACTCACAGGCAAGCTACTTAGTGTTAAACATAACTGTGTTTGCACGGCATGTCCTGGTCATTTCCCCATTATTAGTCAGAGTCAGTTAGTATATGCAGATGCCGAGTTCCCAGTTGATATTCGTTTCAATAACCCAACAACACAATGCATGCATCCAGTACATTAAAGTTAATTGAACCAATCTGTTTTATGTGTATAAAATAATATGTGTATGACAATTAACAATTGAATATCATTTAATTAATACAAAATAAGTGCATGAACTTGCATTAGATGTCCTTTTTAGAGTATTTTTACATTTTAAGAAAATAAAGTAAACCGACATTAAAAAAATCATAAATGTCTCTTACAAAATGTTAAGAGATTAAACTGAGACACTTCACTTCAGACAGGCCACACTGTTTTAGGTTTTAGATGTTGTCTATTTATGATTTATATATATTCTCAGAATTTTACTAGGGTTAATATAGAAGATGTTGATAAATTATAATATGCCTATGAATGACCATGTAAATTGGCTCTGGACCATCCAAGTTTCTTCAAGTAATATTTTTTATGTCTTATCTACTGTTCAGGCAATCAAAATCTGTATTTGTGTTTGGATTGTTATGTTCTTAAACTAGCTGTTGTTTTTATTCTCGCTGACCAGGTGCACAGTACTGTCTGAGACAGGTGGACTGCACAGGGAAACTCCTTCCTCCAGGTACTGTGTCATTTGTTACCTGGGGGTGATTTTAATGGTGCAGATAACTTAGAGCTGGATCCCCCTCATTTAAACAAAATATTAAGATATGCATTCCTTTACACTGCCTCGTCATTAATTTTTTAAAAGGTACTCCCCCTGCTTGTAATTTTTCTTCTCATCATCTGTCTTTTGAAGTTTTAGAGCACATTTATTTAATAAGTGCACTTGTGTTGTCCCACCCTGGTTTACCTGACAGTGTGTGAGGAGTTGAGTGTTCGGGATGCAGGGGTGCGACTCATGACCGCACTGACTCTCTGTCCAGGAAATGCCCCCAAGGCATCACAGGTGTGTCTTTTATTTGAAATCTTCAATAAATTCTTTGTACTTGCGGCTGCACAGGTGGATGTTACAGAATATTTAAGTGCCAGTAAACCTTTCCTGTCCTACATTTGAAGACAAATCAAGACGAGGAGTTACAAGCGTTTAAAATGCTTGATAGATGTTGGTGATTTACTCTTTGCATTGCAGCTTTTCTTGCACTTCTCTGTGGGCACATCGCCCTCTGCTGGCTTGGAGATGGACATAATTGTGGAGAACACTTGTACTGTCAAAGAGGTGAGGAAAAAAATGTTTTATTTTACTTATTTTGTGAAACAATCATAATGTGCTTTTGTTACATGTATGTGTACTTTTTAAAATAATTATTTTCTGATTGTTATTTGCAGTGTCTAAAGGCAATGCTGGATGCTGTTGGACTTGATGGTAAAACTGCTGTTTTTTCTGTTGTTTTCCTATTGGACTATGTAACTTGCATGTACTGCAGACTCAACTTTTGTGCATTGAGTGTTGCTGTTCACCAAGATTATCTCTGCTTTTGTAAGACTAATAAAGATTTTTTTTTTTTACTGGTGTGCTTGGTGCAATATCTGGTTGTTAATATCATATAAATGTGTGTTGGCAGGCACCTGCTGGCACTTGAGGAGGCTCGATTGGTGTGAAGAGGTTGGAGAGCCACTTATGGATGAGGTAAGTGGCTGACTAGTGTGAACAATATGTCGTACCTAAATCAGTGTGTTTTTGTTCCTGCTTATTGGGTATACTTTTTCACTTGACATTTATGTTTTTTTTTCTGTATGGACATTTTTGTCTTTATTTGACAGTTTTTATAGTGAATAGGTAGACCGGAAACAGGGAGAGAGAGAGGGGGATATGACATGCAACATTTTAACGAGTTGAACTGGCAACGTTGTGGTTACGTAGCATGCGCTGTAACCACTCGGTTACCAAGGTGCTCCTTTTTAATGATATTTAGCACCAGGCAAAATTCATGGAGAGAATATCGTTTGAAAGCTAACAAAATACTAAATTGTGAATGAAAACTTGCATGTAGCCAAAAACAGAAATGTACTAGAGGGCAAAACCCACTCACATTACACCAAAACTTATATATATGTATACTGTCCCATTTCAAATCATACAACCTTTGTGGCTCTTTGTAGTTTAACAGGGTGGCACTTAAGGTGTTTTTCCCTATGAAGCCATCTTTGCAAAATATGTGTGCAGTGAGCCATGTACACTAATGTCATTATGTCAGCCTGGAAGTTTAAAATGTTTTTTGGTGAAAGTGGCATACTGATATATTCAGAATGTCATATTCATTCCTACTTTTGTTTTTTCATTAATATGTCAGTCCACATGTTAACGACAATCTTTTATTCTCAGGATGCTTCTCTGTCAGACCTGAAGATGAGCAATGGAGACACATTAGTCGTCACAGAAGGACAACTTCCTCCGAAGGTACTTCGATGTTTTTTATTTTGGCTGGAGATTCATTATGTGCTTTAACTTTTCCCCTCTCTTTAGCCTTTGTTGTCTGTTTTTCTGTCAGGGTTTTCTCAAGCTATCTGTGTGGCTGTATCTGGATCCCAGAAATGGCTCAGCAGTTCCCATGGAAACTGATTTTAATCACACTGACAATGGCCACACTGAGGAGCAAATGCTGGAGGTTACAACTGCAGGTGAAACGCTCAGTCACTCACCTGCTCTGTGTGCCGCCAACATGGCAGAGCTGAGAAGTGTAGGACAGGTGGAGATATCAGATGAGGCCACCCTGGAGGACTTCAAGACTCAGGTAGCGTATGAAGGTTTATGGAAAGCAGGAGTTGATAGTCATTCGTATAAGTTAGGTAATCCTCAAGGACAAATTACTACAACTACTACAACTAAACACACCATTTGTAGAATAGTTAAATTAAGGCCATGCAAAATGTAAGGGTATGTGATTTTGATGCTTTATTTCTGACCAAAGATGCTCCTCTTGCTCTACTTAATTGTCTACAGGTGATGACGCTGCCTTCCCTTCAGGATGTATGTGTGCCAACCACTCAGTTCATGCGTGTGTGGCAGCTTGAGGGACGAAGGCTGGCACGTATCCTCCGAGGACAACAACTCACACTCAGGTACGAACACTTTCCTGTCTCAGGGTTTATTCCTATACATGTGTAATTGATGGCCACCAGATTCTATTTATTATTGATAAATGCAAAAGTTTTTAGTCACGTCACGTTTACATGACCTGAATTTTCTGTTTGGTTTCCTTCTGATCAGGAAATTGAAGCTGACCAGTGGTACAGACCTTTGTGTGCAACAGCTACTGAAAGAGGAAGATCTTGGGTAAGGTTTGGGATGTCAACAGTTTTCTGATTTATACATACTGTTATATAGCATCCCTCAGTGGTATGAGAAAGGACGCTTCTTTTGCAATACGCACATTTCCCTTATTTCAATTCTTTATGTCCTTCCGTTCCTAAGTCCTAAGGAGGTGTTGCTGAATATTAAAATGAGAGTACCAGGGGAGAGGTGTTACTATCCTCCAGAGGAGCTGGTTTGGGATGCATCCCGTGACTCTTCTCCTCGCTCTCTACGCACTTGTCTGGCTGCACATTATGGCCTCTCCCCTGACTCTCTGCTGTTGGCCAAGCACCAGCCAGACAAACACACCTGGGAAGAAATCTCAAACTGGGTAAGATTAGAAGAGAGTCATTTATTGTTGTTCCTGTTTTAGGTGTTGGGGGGGCAATCCATATGTATACTTGCATACTCTTGCTCAATAGAAAAGTTGATGAGAGGAAATGGTAAAGCTTCCGAGAGTTCGGGAAGAACATTAGAAAGAAATGTTGATTGCATGAAATGTTGCAAAGACTGACTAACAATAGGAGAGTCGACCCTGATCATTCAGTTCATCATTTTATCAGGAATTTGTGGGATTTTAATTTCATAAGCAAAGAAATGATCCCAAAATCTCAGTATTCTTGTATGTGTTGCTAATTCATTGTCACATTATCCATGAATAACATGTCAAATGCTTTTTTTACTTTCAGAGCCAGCAGGTTTCCAAAAAGAAAAAGAAGAAAAAGGCGGAATCACTACTGGGAGCACCATTTCACCTCAAAGATGGCGACACAATCGGCATCAAGGTATTGATGAAAGCCTGTTTGTTTAAAAATGAGTCAGTATTGGTTTGATTTGTTTGAGAAACGACAAGAAGAAGAATCTGTTCTTGATATTTTTCCCAGAATCTTTTGATTGACAACAACAGGGAGTTCCTCACCCTGGAGGATGAGCTGGGCCAGCAGAGGCTCAGAGAGCAGACAGAGCAACGCAGGAAAGGGTGGGACTTGTTTAGTTTGACACGTGCAGCTGCAGCAAAAATGCTTTTTACTTGGTGTAATAATTGTGATCATGGCTTTATAGAGGTTATTGCTTGAATAGGAAAAATTTTAACCTTTTTATGGCGATCATGTTATGGCTACAGTGATTAGTACTGTAGCTGTAATACTAAGACACTGTGTCAATTAGTAGATTATGTGACTTTTTATCAAATATCCTTTGGTCAAATGTTTTATCCCTTTTTCCTTTCAGAGGGCAGGCAGCAGGCTCTGATGGTGTTGGACCACAGAAGAAGACTGGACTGACCAAATCCAGGAAACCAGAGGTTGCGCTGTCAATCAACGTTGGGGTATTCAGATAGCACCCTGCTCACATGGGTGCATGGACAAATCAGAATTACCTATAAAACCACATGTGCGCACACACACAGCTGCCACGTTGCAGGACAATCCACTTGACGTCAGTCTTGTGCCATTGTTTTTTTGTTTTTTTTTACTGTAATCTATCAGACCCGACTAAAACCGTAAATTAATTCCTGCTTCTCATCTGTCTGATTTGTTGACTGGAAGGGAAGGAATTTAATTTTGGCACTTTGATTTGCTGTTTTGTAACAACTGACTGTAATTTGCATTATGTCTATGCAATATTACTGGATTTGTTATCTTGCTTTCTCTCTCTACAAGTTCTCTAAATTACAACCACCACACAGGCCCTTTATTTAATTAAATTGCTGTTTTTTTCATTTTCTGAGGGATATTTGAAGACAGTGTGACCCTCAGGAAAACACATTTGTTGCTGCATGGATTAGTAGCTAATTTGTAACCTTATATTGTAAGTATCAGCCCAGAGAAAACAGTTTCTACTTTAAGTGTGTTTTTGCTATTACAGGCTGGCAGTTATATACTGAAACTTGTGCTAACTGGAGTTTCTATCTCATATACTCTTTTGTATAAACTGTAGCAATCAGGGTGAATAACGTATACTTGTAGCCACCAGCCAGTGGCTTTTAACTTCTGACTTGTTTAATAAGTTGTCCAGTTCAACAAGCCGCTATAGTAGGAAATCAATCATCGTTAAGTCTCGTTGTTGCTCATAAGGTAACTTGTTTTAAGTGATGCTCATTTTTATGATAAACCTGTCACTGTGCGCCGAGAACAAAAACTTTAATCTGCATCATGGGGTTGATAAAGGAGAGGAGAGATAGGCCTTAATGTGGAGAAGCTTCAGTGCTGCTCTGTCCTCCCTACCTCACTCTCTACCTCTCTCATTCTACCTCATGCTGCCCTGGCGGTTCTTTCTGTAATTCCTAATTTAATTTTCCTAACCTCAAACTGTTCAAGCCCCTGCTCTAGAAGAGTCAACTACAACTTACAAAAGTATTTCAGTGACACATAGTTTGATAATTTGGCATTTTCCACTCTTCCACTTACTTTCAGTCATATTCTGTAAATAGTTAAATAACTTAATTGTCTGACGCCAGATGAATTTGCTGCTTCAGAAATATACTGTAAAACGCAATACGAACACATTAAAATCCTTTGTCACTATTCTCCTTGATTATGTAAAAGTTAAGATCCCTGAGTTGCTACACAAGTTTTCATTGTGGAACATTTAATGTTTCATTTGCATGCACTATATGTGAACTTCAGGGAAGTAAAAATTATTCTTGTAGATAATTTATCAGAAAAAAGTGACAAAATAATGTTTTTACTGTATGAATTGTGATGGGGTTTTTTGGGGGAGAAATCTGATTTTGTTGATCAGTGCCAAGAATTTGCAAGCAGATGCAGGAAAACTGACAATATACTCGGCAATAGTGAAATTTCATTTTGTATCATTTACTAGTGTTATTGATTACAACTTGGGTGTTATTGATAAGAACTGATCCTACTGTATTATGACAGTGGGCATCTGTTTGTATCCATGTCAGATTGTATCTGCAGGAAGTATTTTATCACAATAAAGGTATACAGTAGTAATTGTCAGTCATATGTTAATTAGGCTAAAAGCTTACTGTGGCTTTAATACCGATTCTAACAGCTTAAGGTGTCGGTTGGTTGGTCTGTCTCTCAACAACTATAGAAATGGTTGCTATGAAATTTGGGGCAGACATGTCATGGTTCCCATATCAGGAATCCTAATGACTTTGGCGATCCCCTGACTTTTCCTCTAGCGCCACCATGAGGTTGACATTTGTGGTTTTGAGTGTATTGGATAAATTGCCATGAAATTTAGTACACACATTAATGCCCCCCTCATGGTGAATTAAATGTGTCAGAACATGAAATTGTAATAATCATTCAACCAAACCAGTCCTGTATCTTTGAAAACAGAACCCATAATTGTATGATGGCGACAGGCATGTATACATGTAAGGACTTAAAATGTAATCGTTAACAGGCCAAATCAGGCACATAAACTGGATGTGGTGCAGTGGTGTCCCATACCTTTATATAATTTTCCAAGGATCCATCATAGCCAAGTTAGATTCTCAATAAGGAAGAAGAGTCCTATTGGTAATTCTTATAAAGATGAAAGTATTTTAAGACTTTTGAAATGTATGTAAAATATGTATGTATATATGTATAGAAAAAAACCTACTTCCAAAAGGACTGTGAAGATCCTAAAAGAATCAAACATTTTTCTTATTAAGAGGATAGAAAATCCCGTAGGATTTTTAGAAAGGATTCTATGCTAATAACTTTGGTGATAATTTAACTTTATCTCTAGCACCACCATCAGGTAAATGTTTTAATTTGTCCAATAATTTGATAACTAAATACCTGCAAAAGTAATGACGTTCCCATCAGCCTCAGATGTATTTATTTGCTTAATCTGAGTTTAGCAAAGCAAGCTAACACGCTAAACTAAGATGATGAACTTGGCAAACATTACAACTGCTAAACATGTTAGCATAGTTATTGTGAGAATATTATTAATGCGTTAGCATTTAGTACAGACTCAAAGCCGCTAGCATGTCTGTGGAAAAAAGGAACATTTACTTTATCCCTGTGTAATAATGAGATATGTAAATGAGATATATGAAAAAAATGTTGTGAAATATGTGTCTTTGTAGTAAATAATTATATATATTGTGATGTTTATCACGGAGAGTAGCAATCCTGTACCACACAGTACGGTTGGCATTCATGCATATTGCGACGACCAATCACCGCCCACGAAGCGTCTGGAACATCCAATCAGCTTCCACGCTGCAGCTCGAGTCCCCGCCCTCTGTCACAGTATTAATTTAGGCACACTGTTGAGGCAGGGAGGCAGTCTGACAGTGTGACACTGAACTCGAACGTTATCTGCAAAAATGGTTGATGCTTTCTGTGCTACATGGAAACTGGTCGACAGCCAGAACTTTGATGAATACATGAAGGCACTTGGTAAGAGAATTTATTTTTCTGCTTGAAATAAGAGATAATAGTTTGTAGTGTGAGCAATGTTGTTTGCTGCAGGCTCTTATTCTAGAATCATGTTTCTGGCATAGTAGTTGCTTATTTTTGCTTAAATATTTTCACTTTAAGTACAGAAAAAAAGTAAAATAAATTGTTGTAATTTGTGTTTTTTTGACAGGTGTTGGTTTTGCCACAAGACAAGTGGGCAATGTCACCAAACCAACAGTAGTGATCAGCCAGGATGGGGACAAAGTGGTGGTGAAAACCCTGAGCACCTTCAGGAACACTGAGATCTCCTCCAAACTGGGAGAGGAGTTTGATGAAACCACAGCCGATGACCGACATGTCAAAGTAAGATGAGTATAAGTCAGGGTATAATCTTCACCGTAGCATGTGCTCTAGCTGTAGATTGACCTGAGATGGTTTAAATTACACTGTGCTTGTGCTTACAGTCTACCTTCACCATGGAAGGAGACAAACTTGTGCAGGTGCAGAAGTGGGACGGCAAGGAGACCAAATTTGTCAGAGAAATCAAGGATGGGAAGTTGGTGGCGGTAAGATTAAATAACACACATAACTTGATAGAGTAAGATGTTAAACTCAACAGTGACAAGTGATGTCATAGTTGTTACATTTCTCAATTTATGGTGCCGTTTGCTCCATGAACAAAGTTTCAAAGTGCTTATGTAAAGCTCGCCTTGCATTTGTAATGGTGCAATAACTAATATCATATGACCCCAATGGATTGAAGAAAACTTGCTTTACATCCACTATGCATGATGTTTTGTATGTATTAAAATGGCAGCCAACTGTTAACTGCCATTGTGTAATATAGGTTGTCTTTTTCACTTCTCTGCCTCACAGACTTTGACTTTTGAGGGAGTCCAGGCAGTCCGCACATATGAGAAAGCCTAACTTTACCATCCTCTTGAATGAGCAAATCAACCAACCCTGCACTGCAAACGACCAACACGTGTTTCTGTTTAACAACATTTTTACGGTATGCAGTGATATGCACTTGATTTGTTGTTGTAACATGAGATAAATATTTTGGGAAATCTTTTTTAAGATCTTTTGTAAGAAATTCAGACAGCTTCATTCTGTGTATCACATGTGAAAAAAGAGAAAAATAAACCGCTTGACTAAATTTTCTTAATGTCTCAGACTTTTCAGTTGGTATTTAAAAGTCATGAGAGCTCCATCAGTACCACTTCATCTCAACAGAGCTCTTTTTCATTTAGGGTGTTGTTTTTTTTCATGCAACTTTGAATGCAGTCCTGCATTTCTTTTCAAATATGTCAACCTAAATTGTGGGAACAGTGCTCTCCCTGGGATGGGTCAGTTCCAGGTGTCAGCTGCAGGGTGACGCTGCAGGCCAGAACCGGCCGTGCAGCAGCAGCAGTCAGTGTGACCGTTGAACTCATGGGAATGAATGTCCTCTGGTAACCCCCAGATGGTCAGAGACAACTAGGAGATGGAGGGGGTGGGGGTGGTGATGTCACTGGCCTCAGGATAATCCGGTTTTCGTTGTGGTGTCATTACGTAGAGGCATCATTCGATGGTGAGTGGACCAACCATGATCGAATGCTGCCGCTGGCATGACAGATGACATGCAAACAGCGATAAGGAAGGACATTGTGCAGGGTGTGGGCAGTTTGTATCAATCCAGTATCCCACAGTTGGTAGTTCAAACTCTTGTGATCTCCAACTGTTGATCTTTACATCTTTGATATAAACAAAAGGACACTGTTTTAAAGATTGTATTCATATTAAAGTTCCTTCTTCCATCCTCCATCTTTCCCACATTTTAAAAAGCCAAGCTAAAGCCTCCCTGCCCTGTGAGCTGTGCTCTGCCTACTGAACACTGTGACTACAAGTGGCCATTCTTCTCATCTCAACACACAGGCTGCCAAGTTTTTGGCCACCTCTGAATAGCATGTGACACAAAGAAACCGTGGTAACTGGAGTGGAACTCATTTGGCCATTGCCTACTGAATTAATTTAAATCAAAATCCGTCTCAATGCCTCTACTCTCACAAATCCAGGCAAAATCATTTGCAAGTATTTGGGGGTGAAAACAGTTAAAAGACAAGTTCAGGCTAGTTTATGTCACAACAATCACAGCAGCAGAATCACACTGAAAAGGGAGCTTATCACATTCCATGTTGAAGAAACTGAGAGATAATAGTTTAGTGTAGCTTATTCTGTCCTCAGCTCAGGACGCTTCCCAGGAGAGCAGCAGGAGTTTCCTCTTTGTGTGGAATCTGTGTCAGTAGTGTAAGATGACCTGTAGTAACCCCTTTCCGGCCTCATTAGGGAAATACACTGTGAAGACCTGACCATCTACTGTACATCCTGTAAACCGAGGTCTTGTCCTCATGTCATTTAGCCCCTGTAAATTTCTTTATTAAATAACATGAAGGGGAGTTTACATTCTATGCTAACACATGTTGGGGTTTTAAGGCTGATTCTGATCTTTTTTAGACTTATTATCTTAAAATACATCTGTTTTTAGGCAAAATAATGAAATATATTCAATTAAAATAAAAAGGATTTAGTATTCACTACAAGTCCAAACCTGGCAGTGTAGAAATGCCTTTGAAACAACATTTTTGATAACATTCACACAAAATTTAACTGAATAGATAAATAACATTTAAAATGTTGTGATATTTTTAAATAGTCATAAAATTGTACAGAGCTTGGTTGGTGGCTCCTCCGTCAAGTTCTTAGGTGAGTGGGGTTATGCTGGGGGAATTTGGACTCATGACCTGTATATAGCCCTGACACTCATGCAAACATATGCTAAGTAAGACTGAGTAAGACTTCATACTTGTCATGACATGAGGACAAAAAGCTATTACAGACAAATTGGAGAATTGTTTTGTTTTGTTAAGTGCTCAAATCTTCATGCACTTATTTTTAATGTTAACAGCTGAGGCTAACGTTGCATTGACTACAAAATATTGACACCACCTGGAAAAAAACGGGACTACTGTTTGTATTAGAAATGTTATTGTTGGCACCTTTAAGAGAGAGACAACTTACAAAAGACACTTGCATTGCAATGTTTTAATGCCAAATTGCTGCTATTCACAAACACAAGGAAGATGTAATTGACAAATGATACATACACACACAAATGATTTTAACTGCAGTTCAAGGGCAGTTTCAGTAGTAATGGTTCAGTGACAACACTGTCTATTTTTCCATTTATTTAACTATTTACAATGAGATTATTTAAAATATAAATGGTTAGGTACTTGTACTGATATCGTGTTAGCAACACCATTGAGAGACAAATGTCAGTTATTGGTATCAAATACCCTGATTCATGTAAGTAAAAATCAAGTACTTCGTGTTGCCATTCTTAAACTTGGGAAAAAAATATCACTAATATCAAAAACACACACACATCATGCACATTTCATTCAAGGACCGTCAGACAAACTACTGATATATTCAAAAATGTATGTATTGCACATGTTTACCTGGTTAAAGGAAGTCTTTAGATACAATTCAGTTAACACGATTGAAACAAATATTTAGTTTTTGTCACTATGAATCAAAATGTCTTTTGTTATACTACCAACAACACCTTCTTTACTTAAACAAATATCCAAAGATACTGTCATTTTGGGAACAAAACACCTACTTCAACTTCATCAGTGATAGTGGAGCATTATCATAAAACTCCAGCTGTTACAGTGCAATTACTGGAGAGGATTTTATGCACCATCTATGGACTAATAGAGTGTGTTTCTATTATTTCAATAAAAAAGACAAGTGGATTTACTTTTCAGTAGCCTAGGGATTAGCGCCACAAGCTGTAATATTAATAAAATAGCTGTCTTCTATGCAACATATGGAGCGAAATGTTAAGAGCCATATGTAAACAACAGCTGGTACAAGCGTAGAGATAATGTACCAGTTTATGTCTGAGATCATCTGCCCAAACATGTGACGCCCTCTGCAACAACTTAGAGTGTAATCACCTGATGTGCAGATATAATCAAAGACGTAAATGTTTCATTTCAATGTTACACTTAACTTCAACATTCAGGTTGTCAAATAAACCTGTAGTAGAGCTGATTCTTGCAGCTCTCTTGTCATCATCTTCCATACCATCAGTCTTCAGAGATTTCAAATACATGACTTGGATTTCATTTTTGACCAATTCCAGTATTCAAAATCAATCTGAAATCATGTAACACATACTGTACATCACATGCACAGGATATTCATCCATTCAATCCTGTTACCTTTTGTAATTAGCACAGTTAATGAGATGTAATAATATGAGATATGCATTAATATCATGTTATATATGTTACAAACATAAGATAAATGATACTTTCAAAGACTTTCATATAGTTCACTTGAACGATTTTCCTAGCACAACATTTCCTGCCCCTTTCTGGTTTATAAGAACCTGTTCAAAAGGTTGCTAAAATACATCGTGTTTCTATGTTGCGTACACAGACAAACAGCCACTGACCAAAGACAGTGTGTTTTTGGTCTATGAAGGAATTGCTGTTAGCCACAGCAGTCATCCCTTTTGACTGACAAAAAAATTCATCACCTGTGCCCTATTTTTAATGTTCCAGCTTGTCTTTAATAATAGTGCAAGAAAAGACTTACTCGCCCTCTCATTGACTAAAACAAGCAGCATCAAATTCAAATGCTTTAAGTAAAATAATTGGAACAGAGTGAGTAGCTAGGAAAAAAAAATGTTTCCAGCATGTCGTCCAATTATAAAATGAATGATGGTAAAAAATTGTCAATACTCAAGCGTTGTTCTGACAGTGCAGGCAATGCTTGTTTTTAGCACCAATGTCAACATGAGGAGCTGGTGCACACGTCTACATGGTACAGTTTAATAAGACTTTAAAGGTAGTGTTTCATCTGTATGTTTGGGAGCTCTCATATACAGTGCATGGTCATTCCTTTTTGACACAAGAAAAAACTGGGAAAAATAGAGGAATATGTGTGAGAAGTTTCCTTGAAATGACTGAAATAATATCAAGGGCTTTAAAAGCAGGATAAGTAGAGCATTCAAAATGTTGCCATCTACAACGCTATGAAGAAAAAAAGCTAAAATTACACAGATGGCTCAGCACAAAAAGTACCTTTTCAGGTAAATGTGGCCTTAGAGGAACTCAACCCCTGTCCGTCTTGAATCAGCAATGGTGGCCATTTTTGTACCCTGTTTACAGCATAGATAAACATATTCTACTCTAGGCTATGTTTAAAAAAAATGCACCATTATATTTATTTGCATGTGTTGCTGTGAGGATCTAAATGAATGATCCACAAAGGTAATATATTATATTGTTCCATTTAAATATTCTCATGATATCCACCTCTCAAAGGAATTGAACTCAATAAATAAATTAATTAATTTAAAAAAAAAAAAAAAAAAAAAAGGAATGACACTGGCTGCATGTATTTGGTATGAGAGCTCAACCAAATCTGGAAATAAAAATAAAATCGGTCCATCACATAAAATCCCCCATCATCCTCTGCTGTCCAGGGTTTTCTCCTGAAGACCAACAGTGAACAGCAGGCTGCGTTTCAGCAGCGCAGGGCGCGACGTGACCTTGTCATTATCAGTAAATTGACTCAATTGTAAACTTCAGACTAGATTCAGGCTGAAGCTTCAAATCTGCAGCGGCGAGAAGGCGTAGAATGGAAATTGGGCCTCGTCCTCATCCACAAAGAAACACTGGAAGTAGGGCAGCTCTTCTGTGGAGGCAGTCACAGGACGATACAGTTTACTACAGGACAGTTACAGCACAATATGTTCCTCGCCTCTCTCTGGCATCCGGAGAGAAGACATACAATTTGCACACTTCATATTTACATTAATATTTCGGTTATGAGAAGGAGATTTGGACTTACCCTCCATAAGAATGCTGTCCGATACAGAAGGTTCTGCTATCAAAAAGATATTATGTTAACCACAAAACAATACAGTGTTATATTATCTTAAATGTCAGCTCCACTATACAGTACCTTTTATTTTCTCCTCCCTGGCAACCTTCTTCTCAGCAGATCTTTCTACAATAACAAGAGCAATTCTTGTGCGTAAATAAAGTAAAGCTCCAGTGATGTATTTCTCAGAATTGAGTTTCTTAAACAATTATACCTTTCTTTGCAGGCTCCTGTATCTCTTTAAGAACTCTGTCCTCTGTAAATATTAACAAAAGATAAATACCTATTATTAGTCAAAGATTCAAACTGTTTCCTGCAGGTTAGACTACAACTGCTGGGGGTATTTCTTATATTTCACACCAACATTTTGCTGATTTGATAATGTTAATGTTCAGTGCTGATTGGAGACCATACCTTTAGCTTTCTCTTCTTTGGCTGTCTTCTTCTCAACTGGTTTTTCTAAAAATAAATAGATAATAATAATTAATTAATAAATAAAGGTTGTTTTTCTCCATGAGTAATTCAGGTCTACAGTGTACAGTAGTGGGTGTTCAGTAAACTGTCTGGTCACAAAGTAAATCAAGATACCTTTCTTTACAGGCTCTGGTTTTTCTTTAAGAACTCTGTCCTCTGAAATAAATCACAATTTTTCCATACATTTACAGCATATTGTAGATTTATTGATGCAATCAAAATGCTACTCAAAGCAGCACTGTATGCAGTACCTTTCTTTGTTGCACTGGGTTTGACCTTTTCTTTTAAAACCTCTGGCTCTGTTTCACAAATATGAAACAAACATGAGTAGGAAAGAAATGGACAATTAGAAATATGGTTTCACCGCCAAGCAAGAAATAAATTATGTTTCAGAATTATTGTCTCATTTTACCCCTCAGTGAACGTTAAAAGCAGTTGCTTGTGTAGGCCAGTGTAGCATATGCATGTTTTACTAGTTTCAGAACGACACTGATGATGGCTGTGGCTGATTTACTGCAGCATCTCTTCAAAATGATATATACTGTATGTTGTTATGAAAAGACATGCCTAAGGTCACATGGCAAAGCAAAAACTAAAAACATCACCAACAAGAGACTTCTTAGGGTTGTTAAAACTACTAACATGCATGTTCAGTAAGATACTGGAAAATATTGCTAAACTTTACACTTATTGTCTATAAGCCTAAGATTTATAGACAAAAACAGATCAATTTAGTAGTATTCTGTAAATTACTGTCTATAAATCTATAACAGAATATTTTCTTGCTGAATAAAAACACGTCTATATAAAGGATTTATAGACACTTTCACATCCAGCAGGAAAATATTCTCAGCCTTCAGCAGCAGCGGCAGCAGGAGGTGAAATGGCCCGTTTCCCCTCTGAAGAACCCAATAACTGCATTTACAGATTGCAGTGGGCTTCATGTTGTAATCAGTTTACATGTTGTTCTCAGATTACCACTACATGAAGTGCTGCCTCTACTGAAGCACCACAAATGTACCTTTCTTCACACGGACTGGTTTGGTCTTTTCCCTAGAAATGGCTGCGTCATCAGGAAGAAAATGCAATTGATAAAACACACAGTTCTTTAATTTGTGGAAGTGTTTCTGCCGATACACTTGCAGCATGTATAACAGACTATAAAACCTTAGTAAGATAGCCTCAAACGCATCACCAAATTGACTGTTGACACACACAGATTAAAATTTACAAGTATCGTGATAGTATAAACTGATCTAAATAATGGTGATATGTAAAATAATAGTTGTCATTGTACCAAATACTGTACCTTTCTTAATTGCAGCAAGTTTGTCCTTTTCTTTAGCAGTCTCCAGTTCTGCAAAAGGAAACCTAAGGTCACATGTGGGAAATGGGGATACACGGAAACTCGAGAGCGGAAGCCACAATTAGCTCATTTTCCAAAAATGCATATTGCAGCTTGAGCCACATCACAACAAAACTGAATTTCTAAAAGCTTAAAGCAGCTTGCGTAGCATGAGGAATCTACAACTAGACAGCTGTAATAAGTGTTAGAAAATTCATCTCTGTTGAGCAGAGAAACACTATTGATTTGTGCCTTTCCCGTCAGCGGCTGGTTTGGGCTTTTCTGCAAAAAAGTGTGCTATCACTTGTGTTTTTTCATCTACTGATTGTAGGCAAGAAACAGGTTCATTGTATAGAAACAGCTGTTTGCCAATGGAACTGCTGCAGAGAAATCACTCTCCATTTACTGTGCATAACGTTCTCTACAATCATGTATTGTTGATCTCATAGGCAAAGTGCTTGTTTCCCTCGTGAGCAATCCAATCAGAGCTTTTACAGAATACAATGACCTACATTTCCTGACTAGATTACTGTAACCACAATCCCACACTGGTTATATGGATTTCTGTTCGTACTGAAACACCACTAATATACCTTTCTTCACATGGACTGGTTTGGCCTTTTTCCTCAACAATGCTGGGCCATCAGGGAGCAAAAGCAATTAATACGTGTTTATTTGTGACAATGCTTGCCATATAATTACAGCACATTAAAGGAAAATGGCCCACTGACACACACAGTGCATTTTTTTGCATAAAAAATGAAAAGGTTTAAGTATTTGTCACCAAACATGACAATGTGAGATGTAAATGTTGTAGTTTTTGTTCCTTTTTTAACAGCTGGTTTGACTCTGTCCTCTGGTACTTTAGACTCTGAGTAAATAAGAATGTAAACTATTGATACTCAGTAAATAGCTTATTGTTATCTAACAAGTTAGACTTGTTTTAGTAATACTACAGTACTATAATATACACTCATTTGCCAGTTTATTATGTACACCTAGCTAAAACTACTGCAGTATAACTATATAACTCAATACAATTCAACAGCACCACAAACTACATCCTTCAAACAGTTGAATCAACACCTCTCTAAAAACATTTTAACCTTCATGGAGGTAGGATTTATTGCAGGACTGTTGTTTTAGACTGTATTACTTTTAGCTAGGTGTACCTAATAAACTGGCAACTGAATGTAGATGATAACAATATTTTTTTTTTTTTTAAATTGTGAATGTTCACAATTAAAAAAAATACTACCTCTTGTCTATGACATTCTTTTTATTCCTTTAATTAAATATTTACCTTTCTTTTCATGAGCTGGCTTAGGCTTCTCCTTTGTAACCTCAGGTGCTGAGTATTACACAGGAGGAAAAGGATTTCACCTGTTGTGTTAAGGATAGTTAGCTTTTTGCCAAATAATGATGGATTATATCTGCATTACCTTTTTTGGCAAGAACTGGCTTGGCCTCAGGTTCTAAAGAAAAAGAAGAAAAAACAAGTAGCGTGATGATTCTTGCTTTTTTATAAGTGACAGATGTAACAAGTAACTGAACTATCCACTGAAATTATACTAAATTCTTGAAGATGTGATTAAGAGGTTTGCTATTAGGCATGAGAGTCTTGTTTGTAATGCACCTACACTATTACAGAGATAGAAAGTACAACTAATCAGCACCTTTCTGGGAGGTTTTTGCCTTTGCCTTTGCTTTCACAACAGCTTCTACAAAAGAAACAAGGGGGAAATGTCCATATGAAAACCTTTCACACCTATGCAATGCAGCCTTTAGCTTAAAAAAAGCATGTCATCTCTGCTGTGTGATAAACATGCATCTCCAAAATATCAAGTTCTTGTCTTTTTTAGGCCATTCAATGAATGTCCATTCATTAAAACAAATTTGTCAGCTTATAGTGAAGCATCTAAATGTTCCAGTCAAGTTTAAACATGAAAATGACACACAAGACACATTTTCCCATGACAACACTAATGTAAAAACAAATTCTGGGTTATCACAAACTTAACCCTCAACATGACTTTGAAATTATATTAAATTTACTGTTTTGAGCAGAATCATTGTCGTATGGCTGTGAAGCATTTAGCCTGTTTAGCCTGGAGTATTTAACATGTTAATAGCTACTAAATCACTACAGAAACACACTTCTACCACATACCTTTCTTCTTTTCAGCAGATCGAGGTTTTGCTTTGATAATAGGTGCTAGAAAAATACATGGTCATTTTAATTCTAATGTATACAGTTAAGTGAGCAACCACAAAGAAACTACTGTTGCAAAACTACAATCTGATTATAAATAAAAGAGACACAAATACATTGTGAAATACAAACCTTTTGTTGGAGTCACTGGCTCGGCCTTCTTCTCCTTGAGAACCTCAGCTTCTATAGCAAATAATAACAAAAATATCAGTCGAGTTGGCCATTTCCAGCACTTTGTGTCCTTGTTATTACAGCTGCTATTCAAGCATCTAGACTAAAAACTGTTTAAGAAGTAGACTGTCAAAATAAAAATCAATAAGTAAATAATACTGAAATAATAAAAATGATATGAATATGGTTGATTTTTCATTGGTAAAACTAGTCACTATCACTGTAACTACCTTTTTTTGTTGGTGCACGTTTGACTTTCTCTTTTGGAGTTACAGGCACTGCGAAAGAGAAAACATTACAGCGAAACGGGTTGAATGTGTTAAAAGATACAGTTGAATAAAAAATGAAATGGAAAGCACCAGTTTTGTTATTGTTTAAAACTCAAAATTCATAACTGGATGATGGGCAGTTAGCGTGTTGATTAATATAGGCGTACTGTAGTTGTGAGTTGATAAAAAATAACAAAGTACCTTTCTTCAGTGGCACTACCTTGACCTTCTCCTTTGTTAGTGAGACATTTTTGTGAGGTACTTCTGCCTCTGTAAGAAAAAAAATGAATGAGTAGNAAAATCTATTGCTTCATTATTTAAACATGACCATAAATGTTGATTAGTGTCCTCTTACCTTTGACTACTGGGGCTGGTTTTGTCTTGAGTGGAGCAGGTACTATGGAAAGAGATTTTAGGTTTGTCATTTGGGAAAATAAGACGACAGATGGGAATGATGACGCTAAATACAAAGACACGTCTTACCTCTCTTTGTTAGAACTAGTTTGAGCTTCTGTTTTGAAACCTCAGCTGCAAAAGAAAACATATAACATGACATTCAGTATGCAAAACCAAAACCTTTGAAATATTTAAAATATGTTGTAGGCTACCTGTCTTTGCAGAAGCTGCTTTGACTTTCTCTTTTGGCACCTTGACTACTGAAAAAAAAAGAGAACAAAAAACAGGTGTAAGCTTATGATCATTGACTCAACTCACTAAAATATGGAAGAATCTGAAACCAATAAAACTTATAAATATACCAAAGAAAATGACCCTTTTTCATAGGTACTATTTTGACACTCTCTTTCACCAGAGAGGCATTTCTGGGAGTGACCTCTTGTTCTGTCAGCAGGAATTTTGAAATAAAATACACATACAGTATGTAATTGCAGTTCAAGATGTAATTGGTGTGAATGCTGGAAGCAAAAATTCTTTATTATTATTATTAGTGGGAATGCTGATTCAGCATTCACACTATTGTTATCCT
>LKNJ01002599.1:0-58706 GCA_002120245.1 Maccullochella peelii
GATGTCCTTCAGGTGGGACATCAGGTGGGAAAGTAGCACTTATTTCTATTTGGGCATTTCACAGCATATAACACCTAAAGCATAGTATGATATGAATATTTGCAGTCTACCCTGGGTGCTTGGAGTGTAATAGTTTCTATCTTATGTTCATCCATTTTATATACCTGTTCATTCTGTGCAGGTCACCAGTCAATCACAGGGAAAATGCTGCATTCACATCAAAGTTACCATAATTACCAGTTTATTTAGCTATTTACTTGAAAATAGCACTCATGTCAACATCCAAGTCATATTTACTACTGAGATTTTTCTGAAAAGCTTTGATATATTTGACTGGGCACTTAATAATACTGACGTGCTTGAGATGGATAAAGTGCTATATTGTCAATTCAACCCTTACACAACCAACTGTGTTGTCGACCATCTCGGGTCTTAATAGATGAAACAATTAACTGATTAACTGAGAAAATAATCTGCAGGTTAATTGATAATGAAAATACTCATCAGTTGTACCCCTAAAGCCATGTAAGCAAAGTAGCAAGTACATTTTAACATATTAAAGTTGTTGTCCAGGTAGGGGGAAAGTGTGTGTGTGTGTGTGTGTGTGTGTGTGTGTGTGTGTGTGTATGTGTGGTGGGTCAACAGGGAGGGGGAAAGAGAGCAGACAGAATGTGTCCTGACGAGTTCTCCAAATAATCAAAGAAACTTGGGTCCTCCACAGCCGTGTTTGTCACTCATCGTGTGCCTTTTAATGAACTGCTCATTAGACAGAAAACTCATTAGCTATCTGACAACAGGGAACAAATGATCCGGAGATGAGGGGAGCAATTTCTTTCACTGAAGGTAGAAAGACGGGGAGCGTTCAAGGATTGGCCTTCGGTTTCGGCTGCATGCTTGGAGTAAACATCATCATCTTCATAACGGCATCCCTATAAACATAATCCTCCACGGAAATATGCGCCTAACCTAAATAAGACCCCCAAAAAAGGAGATGTAGTATGCGCCAACCAGGAATATTTTCCTATCTGAATGCATAATAAGTGGACTCCTAGCAGAATCTTAATAACATGATCACCTCTCTCTCCCCTTTACAGATCTGTGACAAGGAATGGCACTATTATGTGATCAACGTGGAATTTCCTGCAGTGACACTATTTGTTGATGGCGTGACCTATGAACCTTACCTGGTGACAGATGACTGGCCGATCCACACCTCGAAGATTGATACGCAGCTGACTGTGGGCGCCTGCTGGCAAGGTCAGTGTGTGTGTGTGTGTGTGTGTGTGTGTGTGTGTGTGTGTGTCTAAAAATATACAGTAGCTTTAGAGGAATGCAGACATTTGTCTATGGCATTAAAGAAGCAGAAATAAGACAGGAAGTGGGACACAACTGCTATTACTTTGTGTTGTAGGGATTGTTTACAGCTATACTATAATCTGACAGTTGTTTTATATGCAGCAGCCTTTTCAGCTTGAGGTTATGGTGTTTATTTGCTCCACATAAAATGAAGAAATCACTTATTTATGGACCTTTTTTTTTTTTACAAAAAGGAGCCACATCAGTACAGGAGAAACATATTTATTATCACTTCATTTGAAAGCACTATAGTGTGCTCTGTTTTGGAATTGGTTTATGACTACGTATTGATAGTTACAACTTCTTTAGTATTGTAAATGCTTGTTGTGAAACCAAATAAACAAAGGGGTAAAAAAAAGATATTCAAAACACCAAATGAGGGAATATCTTTTGGAGGAATGTTCCAGAAAAAAAGAGCATTTAAGCTGTCCTGGTGGCTTATATAAATGTTCTTTAATTTGTCACCCACATGTAGCTACTATGTATATACGCACACATCAAATCAACTTTATTCCAGAGGTCCTAATATGCTCCCTTTATTTTTTTATTCTTTTAATTTTTGTGTTTTTTTCATTCTCAAGGACAGTTTTGTTTACATATAAAACAGTACTATTGTGTTGAATTTTGCAATATAACCTAAATGTGTACCACTACTGAAACAAAAACAAAATTTAAGCATTGTATTTGGAGCTGCACGAGTATTTTGATCAGAAACTCTGCAATACTCAACATGGAAATTAATTACTTGGCACAGAAACAGAACTGAGAACACATAAATTAATGCATAATGTGTCATGAAATATAATGTACATTTTTCCTAATACGCAAAGGGGAACAACTTGGAAAAGGATGGCAACATGTGGCAAACAGAAAATTACATTTGAAGCACAAACACAGAGAGAGAAAGCAGGAATCTTACTGTTAAGATAAATAAAGAGATTAAGATTTACGCCCCGGGGCTGCGAGTATTTCTTCTTTGAAATGGAGAGGCACTAACCGAGTGGGTATCAAACAGGAAATTCTGCATGTCAGTTCCAGCGGCAGGGAAGGAGAGTGGGTAGCGATCACCCTGGAATGAATAAGAGCTACCCTGCTGGCATATTTATGACTGGAATAATTATACCAAAGTGCTTTACAGGAGGGCAGAATGAGACAGTAGTGATCCGTTCTGCAGCTTTCCTAAATCATGCTCATAACACTCGCCAGCATCATCCAAAGCTTCAATCCTGATGGCATTTTGGTTGCCGTTTAAATTTCTTTTCATCCTGCGGCTGATTGCAATTTTCTTTTTGTCGTCATCATTTTCTTCCTAGCTTCGTACAGCCCTCTCTTTCTGCCTCTTTCCATGAATCTCTGATTGTGAGAGAAAGACCTGAAGGAAGGATTAGCTAGAGTGAATGGAGGACAACTTTGCCAGCTATTACATCCCAATGAAGCCGCTTTAAGCTTCACTAAGCCGCAACTGATAACGTTGCAGGCCATTAGCGAGCAAGATTGCCTTTCAGCCTCTCATTTCTCCATCCCCTTTTCCCCACAATCAACAACATAATGATGAGACATGTGGAATGAAAGGAATTCAGACTGTGCCCCGAAAGCAAAAAAGAAGACGTGGGTTGTCGCCATAGAAGTTTAAGAAGAAAATGGCTTAGTTGTTGTTGGGGGTTTTTTTTAAAGCAGTTTTCTGCAGCAACAAGCTGTTCTTGAGTTTGGATGGGAGATGTGTGTTTGTCATCTCATTTCATGTGCAACAGGAAAGTGGGTGTGAAATTTCAAAGCAACCCTCACAGTATCTAACAAAGCACAGAGTTGGCATCAGGTGCTGGGG
Organism: Maccullochella peelii; assembly: GCA_002120245.1. Classification (NCBI taxonomy): domain Eukaryota; kingdom Metazoa; phylum Chordata; class Actinopteri; order Centrarchiformes; family Percichthyidae; genus Maccullochella; species Maccullochella peelii. The sequence continues at coordinate 3,182 of LKNJ01002599.1, forward strand.
ATTTTACGTTGATAATGAAAGGCATCACCCAACATATACCATCAGAAAGTTTTAAATAATTTGCAGCTAAAGTAGAAGCACAGTGTGCTACCTTTTTAGCATTCTCGTAGCACACAGTAAAAAGAGAAAAGAACAGTCAAATTTAATTTCCCAATGCACTGCTACAAGCATAAACAGTATATGTTTGATGTGAAAGTAATCCACTAGACCTTTCTCATTTTGACTCATCAAAGCAGGAAAAGCGTGTAAGTGTAACTAATAATATTAATTATGGCTCTGTCCCATTAAGGTGTCCCACTAATGCCATTAAACTAGCATGTACAACACAAGAGACGAGGAACTGGAACACCTAAATGAAATGCAGCAGTTGTCATGTTATTGGGTACACCTGTGTATGACGTCATTATGAAATCAAAGCAAAGAGCCATTTTCTGAAAAACTCAAATCTTTCAAATATTAATACACAGATGTACTGACTTAAAATGTACTGATACAGTAAAAATAATCATATATCACTCTGGACCGCACACTTGATGACCTCTATGAGTGTGTGTGTGTGTGTGTGTGTGTCTGAATGCCTTTCTAAGTAAGAAAAAAAAGCAAGGTGAAACTCCAGGGATCATTTGTCAGAAAATTGAAGGGAACCACAATGAAAAGGACAAGGTCTGTACAGCCTTTAGCCAAAGAATTAGACAGAAAATAAATATTTTTCATGTTTTCATTTCCGCTCATCTTGACAGCATCAGTCCTAGGAGAGAAAATGTGCAACATTTTGCAGCACTGATGTCTAACTCTAATAATCTAACTTGTTCAGTGTTCAGTTTTACATGGTATACTAGTTGTATATTATATATAGATTTGTTTACTTGGAACTACAGTGGGATTTTTTCATATTGCATCAAATCAAAATGATAATGAAAATGATCATGTTTTAATTTAATAAGGAGCTATTCAATGCAAATTAGCTTTGATTGCTTACTTAGAAAAGATCATAATTGTTAACACTTCAATATATTAATGTTTTTGTGACGTGTCCTCATCCTCTCCTTCCGTCCTTTTCTTCATTTTTCTCTTTTATGAATCTATAAAAACACATATGCACGGCTAGACACAGGCAATCCAAAAATATCAGTTCGCTCTTAGCCGTTGAATCACAAAGACATTGTCTTGATGAAAACCTTTCAACATGCATTTGTCAGAGAGATGAAGAAGGAGACTAAAGAGCAGAATAATGATGAATATTTTTACATTTGGCGAGCAGGGAAGGTAATGGACACTCAAAATGTCTCACTCACTGTCATCCGTTGTAATAGCATGCCGTTCCTAATGCATGGCAGGTATAGAAAATAAGAATAATAAAACCTTTAATAATGATTTTCTTAGTTCTTGTGGTTGTGGTTGTGCCACTTAAAGCTGGGGTAGGCAAAATCTGTGCAACCTATGCAAAACCTTTCGCATCTCTCTCTGCTGCCTTGTATCACTCCACTAAGCCCCTCCCACCAAACCCACAACTTTGACCGGCAGCCACAGGAGGCGGTTACCCTGCGAAACCTTATCCCTCGTAGTGCTCACTCTCCACAGCGTGAGCCTCACCAAGACCGCGGTCCCTCCCGCCGCGACTTTTCTATTCAAAGACGCCCCTCCAGCGTTTCGTGGCCGCAGAGCAGAGCGCCCCAGGCTTCAAAGGCAGCTGCAACGCCGTCCAGCAGCGGGATGAGAAGCTAGTACACCACACACACATGCCACCGTCCCCCCTCAAAAGTTATTCCCCGCTGTTTGTCATCATGCCTCTTTGCCACGTCGATATGAACACCATGGCATCGAGCCAGAAGCTCCGTGTGGAGCCGGGACGCTGTTTTGTACTCTACGCTGCTGTAGGCAAAGGAAGTGTTGGAAATTCTTCACAAGTTGCAGGATTTTCAACCATTAAATCAGGCTTTCACCATCTGAAGGGACGTGCACGCATCTGCATTTGTAGCTCAGCCAATATGAATGCATCGTCTCTCTGAAATAACCTATGATTGGCCAAAGTCTCCCGTCACGGGAGAGATTTTCTGAAGCCTGAAAAAAGTTCCAAGAGGAGGGGCAGAAGCAGAGGTTTTCTCTCAGACCACTTGAATTACAAAATGCTGGACGGTTATTATGGAATTTTTGCCCAATGACACCAAAAAAAATATTGCCTACCCCACCTTTAAGGCACACAGAGTCTGACAAACACAAGTCAAATTGTAAGTTTTGTTATTTTATATAAAACCAAAGAGCTTTCTTATCAGCTTCAGTTATATTATGTTTGCATGTTTGACATTAGGCCTGGGGAAAAAAGCTCACATCTTAGGAATAGAATTGCTCAAGAAGGTTGCTTTCTGGGGCTGCCACATCATGTATGTGATGTAGTACTATATTAGAGCAATTTACTAAAATTACAGTTTTGGTTTAATTTTAATCGACAAAGCTCAACAATACACTATATTTCTGCAATGTGTTAGTATGCCCTGGTTGTGATCTAGATGTGAAATATTCTCTGTAAAGTGAAATAGAAAGCATGCTTCAAGGTGTGACCTTCTGAACTCTTGCTGCAGAGAACGGTCACGATGAAATGCTGAATGGTGAAATGGGGACGACAAAAGCAGCACTGTTCCACCTGTTTGTTTCTGGATTCGTGGCTCAGCTGACCCTGCATACATACACAGAACAAATACACAGACCTGTCAATAAGTGTCATAAAGCTCATGGGCTGATTGGATACCCAAGTTGGGAACAAAGATAGAAAATAAGCATGCCAGATGCTGTAAAGTTTGTTTACATGTTGTTTACATGGTTATTGCAAATTGTATGCAGTTGGTCCTAATGCTTCTTGGAGAACATGCACTGCATCCTAAAACTGCGCCATTGTTCATCAGCATCATCAGTGTCCACCCTCTGCACCTCAGAGCTCCAGCAGATAAACACATGACAGAGTGGACTGGTGCTCTGATTAAAAGGAGAAGGATGATCTAAGACAACAAAAATAACAATAATCTGTATCAAAAACAATACTAAAGTTACTTAATAATTAAGATGTTATGAAAATATTGTGGTGTAGACAACCTGTCTTCTTCCCCTCTGTAGGTTTTGAACATGAATTATCTAGTTATAAATATCAACTCTTACTCTCAGTATGTGATGCTGTTTTTATAAAACTGTAGGAGAACTATTGCACTCTCACTTTTTGTGAGGTGTACAGTGTACATGATGTAAGTCTCCTGTTGCCTAGCATGCTGAAGGCAGTTGTTCGGTGTCTCTGTGACAGGATCTTCTCTCTCAGCTCCACATGTACACACCCGTGTATGATTCACATTGACAGAGCTGAGAGAGTAGATGCCTCCAGCCCCATGCTGGCTGGCTGGTAGCTGCTGTTCAGAATAATATCTACTGTTACTGTCTACCGTTCCCCTGAGCCTCGCTGTACAAGGAGAACATCCAGTCTGTGTTGCAGTAAGTGGGTTAGTAACCTCAAACAACAAAATGATTTAGTCAACATTCAGGCACTTTGAAGAACACATTTCAGTATGACAGTAGGGGATTTTGCTGCAGCAGGTTGAAATATGGTTAGTTCAGGAAGAAAAACAATGATGCTAATGGGAATATGTTTGACAAAGCATTTGGAATAATCATGAAATCAAATAAACCATGCCTGTTTATTGGTGATGAATGGGAAATATTAATGTAAGAAGTATTTTATGATTTTGCTTGATTTGATTATTATGAACCAATAGCAATAATTTCAGTTAACCGAAAAGCACAATACAGCATATGCTATTTAAAGTTCAAAAAGGCGTCTGCCTAAACAACATGTAAATGTGTAATTTCAAGAACAAGGCTATCTTTTAGGAGCTCATATTCCGCTTCTGTGACATATTTGTATTTGCCATAGACTGATAGTAGATAGTACAGAGTACTAATATAGGCCAAGATACATTCAATTCTAGGGTTATTTGTATTAAGGAGACTTGACCTGAATGTCACCCTTAGCTGGACTGTGTCAAAATGTATAAGCCATAGCTGACCTGGAAGTAATTTCTGTTAAGTGGACTAGACCTACAGGATTTGGCAGAAATGACACTCTTCATCAGAAGTGATGAAATTGCACCTCAGGGCAGAGCTGGCCAGTTCTACGGGAAAGTCTGGTGCTAAAATAGTGCTCTCTTAAGAAGATGTCAGGGCTTGACTGAATTTGTGATGGAGCTGACCCCACAGACTGCAGCGCTCGCACACAGACAGAATGTGTTGGCCTTCACTAGAGGTTCCATTTATTTTGCATGAAAGGATGTATTTCTCTCTCTCTCTCTCTCTCTCTCTCTCTCTCTCTCTCTCTCTCTCTCTCTCTCTCTCTGTGTGTGTGTGTGTGTGTGTGTGTGTGTGTGTGTGTGTGTGTGTGTGTGTGTGTGTGTGTGTGTAAGTTGCAGAACATTTCAGGTCAAGCACGCATTACATTTGTCAAACTCATACATCAAATTTGATGCATAAACCTGACAGGAAGTGTCGAAGTGTCTGCAGCTGTGCCAGTTGTTGCAAGTTTATCATATAATACTTGTTTGAGTATTGCAGACTAACTTATATTTGTGTAATACCTCCTATTCTTAGGTATATTTTTGTCTTTATTCAACAATATTACACAGTTGTTGCCACAACATATTTAGTGTGGTTATAGTCATACAGAAAGCACAATCCAGAAATGTGATTATGAGCATTTTCTGTATGGTAACAGTTTTTTTTCTTTCTATTTTTAGTTAGAAGTTACAGGTATTTAGTTGTTCAATGTCATTTGTTTATTTTTAAAAATGTTTTTGTCATCTGTACTAAGCAGTTTAACCTCCCCACCCTACAATATGTTGATGAAAACTCTATTAGAAATTAGAAAAAATGTGAAAACACAATGTCAGTGTCAATACGATTCAATTACATTCATTTCCTGTCTGAACTAGTGTCAGAGTTGTTTCACATGCTTCTTTTCTTACCTCCGTTGTAGACTTTGGGAAAAATAACCTCTAAATTCTTCATAGCTTGCTATCCATTGGGTCTTGTAAGCTTTTTCTGAAGCAGATTCACAGATGTTATTTTCAGCAAACTGTGTGTACTTTTCCCTTGGAAATATACTGTACATAATACATGCTGTTGTCTCTTTAACCCTGTAAAGGCTCAGTAAAAACAGGTTTGAACCTAAGCGCACGACTCTGAGACCAGGCCGGTAAAATAAAAAGTTTACTCGAGGTCGGAAACAGGCAAAAGTCAAAACCAAGCAGGCAGGAGAGATGAGGAAAACGTATCCAATAGGGGATCAGGGAGAGCAGTAATCCAAAAGGCAGGCAGGGGGTCATAACAGGCAAAGAAAATGGCTGGAACGCGAAGGCAGAAGCACAAAAGACCAACTAGCGGGGAATGAAAGGAAGTGGGCCTGTATATATATGCTACTGGGCTGATTAGGAAGTGGAATCTGTGGTTACTGCAGGGCAGGTGGGAGTGGCAGGATCTGAAACAACAGGAGAGTTAGTACATGTCAGGGGAAAAAAGCACACAAGGAACATGTGAGACTAGAAATTGACTGAAATTCTGACATACCCAATCTGTTTCTATCTAATCGTCCATTTTTGCTTCACTTCTCCTCTCCTCCTTTCCACTTCTGTCCTTAACCCTCTCATATCTCACTCTACTGTTCCTGCTTGTGGTCCTCTTCTCTCCTCTACCATTAGGTGGCGAGGTTGCGACCCCGAGGTTCACCCAGTATTTTCATGGCAGCCTGTCAGGTCTGACAATCCGACCAGGCCGCATTGAAACTCAGAAGGTTATCTCCTGTTTGCAGGCCTGCAAAGAAGGCCTTGATATTAACTCCCTTGAAAGCCTCGCTAAGGACATCAAGGTGCGTGGAAATATACAACACACACACACACACACAGACTCCACACTTTCAGCCTTTGGTTGGCAGTATAGTAACTGCTAACCACTTTAGTGGTACTATAGAAGAAGTAAGACACTATTCAGGACTCATGTGTCACTTTTAAGCAGTACAGGCTGATGTAACGCCTGTGTATATTGATTGTGAAATTGCCAGAATACACACTGAAGAAGGGCATCTTGTGGCAATATTAAAAGGTGATATTGGAGTGCTGTCCTAGTTTTTCTTTTTCATTATTCACTACATTAAGGATCCAGCACCCAGTCTTCAAGGTCTTATCATGAGATGAGCGCGTCTCAAGTACATATGCTTTATTCACCAAATGTTTTTGGCTATCTTGCCTTCATTAGGGTGGTGATGATCCCTGATGGTGTACTGGAGAAGAGTTGTCTGACGTGTTTTCATTTTAATTGAGTTGAACATAAACACAATTGTTTGAATCTGAATCTGTGGAAGTTCCTTTGAGGACAAATAGTGTTTGTTTGTGTGTCCAGTTCCATTTTAACCCTGCCCAGTCTGTGCTGGTGGTGGAAGGAGAGGATCTGGACAGCATCAACACAGCCATGACCAAAGTCTCCTACATTAACTCTCGCCAGTTCCCTACTCCAGGCCTCCGCCGGCTGCACATCACCACCACAGTACAGTAAGTGCACATATATTATTTGCAGGATGCATTTTCACTCCAACTTTGACTTTTTTTCTGCCCAGTTCAGTCGCCGTCGCGGGACAGTTATGAGTTTATGGCCTTGCTCAAGAGCATATCTCAAACCTTTCTCTGCTGTTTACCACCTCAGAAGGTTTTTAGATTTTCTGCTTTCGTGATGTTTAAATCAGATTCCTGCTGCCACCATAGATACACTATAAAATAGTACAGACTTCCACGTTCACTCTCCAACTAATAAATACTACTAGTTTCATTCTTTTGTATTGTATTGTATCATTGCCATTGTATTTACAACTCAGCCACTGGAAACAGGAGAACCCTAGAGATATCATTGTGAAGTACAGATCTGCTGTTTGTATTGTTTGTGTGTATGCATGTGTGTGACTGTGTTTGGCTCGTGGCTTTATTTCTATATTTAGGCTACCCTGACTAAAGTAGGTTTTGTCTGTGAGGTATTTGATTACACAGGCTGTACAGTGGGAAGGTACAGTAGATATGACTCTTGTGTATCACCCTGCATTAGCTAACATTAGACAATTCGATATCTCCTTTGCTTCACACATTCAGTGGGTCGCTGGGACATACAGGGACCTGCTTGATGTGCACAACGGCTGCACATTTACACGTGTTTCATGGAGGTCCGTGTTGTTTGATTTCTTCCTCTTTTGTGTCCGTTAAAGAAACTGAGCACTGCTGCTGTAAATGGGAATGTATAGCTACTAGATACTTTGCATATTAAGATTTTTACTCCTCATGATGCGCATCTTGGTAGTGATCATTAAGGAAACCCATTTTGCAGGTGTTACTGTTTGAGGGAGCTATCGTTGTTGAATAAAGTGTGAGGTTTATAATTATCCCTAGAGCACTAATGTGAAATGATGCATAAAACAAGTTGGTCAACTTAAGTCCAGTAGATGGTCACATAAGTTACAAACAGCCAGAGGGAGAGGTGGTTAAAGCATTAAAGGAAGGCTCTGTCAGATGTGTTGTGTCTGTCTTTGTCTTTAAGCCACAGAAGTCCCAGTGATATGGCAAAGGATGGATCATTAGTGTAAAAACTATTAAACCACTGAACAGACCAGCTTTTTATTAAGGCCATTAAGGACATTAAGCCTTCTGGTGAACGGAAAGACCATCTTGCTAGTGCCTACTTTTCCTTGTGTTTTGTTTCTTTCATTCTTTCATTTTCTGTCTGTTTTTCCGAGTGTCCTTATGTGTGTCCATCTCAGGATGTAATTTGATTTGAATTGACTCTACTTTGCCCAATAGCCGCCAATCCCAAGGACTGTGATGTCAGTCCATCTGTTTGGCCAACATTTGTCAAAAGCAATAAAATAAAATATCTTGACAACTGCTATGCACATTGTTGTGAAATCAAATTATGAGCACTTCCACAAACCACAACAACATAGCTTGAAAATGCCTGAATTTCCTTGTTATTTGCTGTGGATATTCAAAGGATTAATACCAATCTTTTTGGTGACTCCTTTGACATTTTCTTTAATGCCACCATCAGACCAAAATCTCCATTCACACACAGGAAATATGAAAATATAAATGCACAGGTAATAATTGACTGACCCATTAACGTGCTCCTGCTGGCATAACTGGATTTATTTTTATTATTTATTTTACCTCTCATTGTGTAATCAGAAACACATGATATAACCATATACAGTATATATGTACTGTATATACTGTAAACTGTCAGTCATAAACCAACACAATACTTACTGTGCCTTTAACAACGGAATGACAAAGAAAAACACTTCACTTCTTCTCTTGGAGCCATTATATTTGAAAACTCTCTTGTGTCTTTTCACACTACAATGACTTTGACTGACAACTACAGACTTACATACAAGCTCATACTGTAAATACATTCCTGATGCATCCCAGTCCTGATTTGGAGTTCGCCTACAGGCCTCATACTGTAGCTGACCCAGTCCTTCTCAAGACATCCGAACCACATTGAATGTAACATGCTTGATTGCATCTGTGTGTGATGCAGTGTGTGTGTGTGTGCGTGTGCGTGTCTGCCTTAAAGTATTTGTTTGTCCTAACACAACTTTTGTTCCCACATGTGAGAGTTTGTGTGTGTTTAGTTGTGTGCTGCATGTGTGCAGGGCAGTGCTTGTTCATGTGCCTCGCAGTGTATTCTTTGTGTGTCTGCTCCCGTCTCCACACCCATCCGGCGCCTGTTCGTTTGGAGAGCAGCAAACGCAGGCCGGTCAAATCAGCCTAGACGTGTGCTGGTCGATAAAGTGAAGCGAGCTCGAGGAGAAGCAAGAGAGGCTGTCTAACTCTGAACAACACTTCACAGCTCCCCTCGAGATAAAGACAGATAGATCCGCCATGCACTCAGCAGATATGTTGAATCTGCAGTCTGTGACTGAGGCAAAAAAGATAACATGTAGTCCCATTACACATTGCATATTTTTTTAATTCTTCTTTAAGGTGTTGTGTTTGTGCTGTGTTTCTTTGTGTATTTTGCTTACTTTCAAATGGATTATTTTTCCTTTTGGAGATTTAGTCCCGTGTGGGTGAAAGAAAGCAGAGGTCAGGGCTAATTGCACTCACCTCAAGCTTTTAAGTGATGCTTGTCTTGTGTAACTTTTCTTTGCTTTTAAATTGGACTTTTCTGACTCTTATACAGTAATTATGTCAAAAAGTTAACCTACTGAGGTGCAGAAAAGATGGGTATTTTGTTACAGTTAGACACAGTTTTCAGAGATCAGAGAGTAAAATATTGAAACAGTTCAGGACAATAAAACTGATTGCCAGGACATGAGGCGAAAGTACTTTTTAAAAAATTTGACCAAATATACACATTTTACATGCCGAATAGCAAATAATTTCAGGGTCCATGAAGTAGCGTTCTCGTCAACAAGACAGTCACTTTTGGGGCAAGCTTTGAAAATGCTAATGTTGAATTAGATGGAGCTAATGTTGTTACACACAGTTAGGAGTGATTTTTTTTTTAAGCTTTGGAAGCAAGTAAGCGATTTTCACATTATCCACAATCATCAGAAGCATGTAACTAAATCTTTTACATTAGCATGCATCTGTTTAAATTTTTAAAGCAACTGGCAGGTCTTGATGAGAGGGTAAAAGGGGAACAAAAAGTGTATCACCAGCTTGTTCTGGCATTCAACAAACCATGGAAGTGGTAATGAGTTATCATCCCTTAGTGGAAACCGATAAGTCTGTCCATGTTTTCCCTTCATCCTATAATCTGTGGGCACAACAGTATTTCTCCATCCAGAATATTAAAAAGCTGTATTTCTCACTAACAAGAAGTGTATGTTTTGCATTTTATGATCATTATTTGTGACAAAAAATGTCACAAATACAGTTAAAGCACAACAAATCAGCAGTGAAGCAGTAAGACTGGTGCTGTCCCGGCCTGTAACCTCTCTCTCCCCTCTCCTTCTGTGCGTGTGTGTGTCAGGTGTTTCGGGGAGGACACGTGTCTCTCCATCCCAGACATCAAGGCAGTAGTTATGGTCCTGCCGCCCAGTGAACCGACAATCACCATTACAGGATCTAATCGACTCGTCAGGCCTGCCGGTGACCTGCGGGGCCCGCTGGGTGTGGCACCCTTCAAAGAGCTTCACATCACCAGCACAGTAATGAAGGGGGACAGCTTCGGTGGATGTGAGTGGAGAGGCAGCCTGTGTTGTTAGGATGCTTTCATGTCATACGAGCCTTGTAGTAATGTTTCAGTTAATGCAACAGAAAATGTAGTTTTTCCTTTAAAGGTAGGACTTTTATTCTGAGTCAAAAGTTTTTTTTGCCTTCATGTGCACAGATTATTGCACATTTTTCTGTCATTTGGTGTCGTCTATGTATGCAGCCCGCAGACCAGGCGTGATGGAGGTGATGCATAACCTGGACTACTGTGACGTGCTGATAATTGGGGATGAACTGAATCCTGAGAAAGAGAGTCTGGAGATTCATCACAGTGCTTTGTTGGGAAAACACCTGGATGCCACCAACTCCACCTCTGGAATATCAATATACGGTAGGTGGGACTAACACTCTGATAAGAGGGGTGGCGCTAATGCTCCGTGGTGGGAATACATCATGAAACGTCAAACATGAAACGCACGGCCTTTCCACCTTAAAATCTTAACGAATATATCTAAAAATGGCGTGCCCTTTATACAGCAATACGATGGACATTCACTCTCTATACAGTGAGACAGCTGTAAAGGTCCCTGAAATACACTCCTGTCATAACATGTTACAGAGTGACACACAGTGCTACATGACATATTTTAGACTGAAGTATGTTTTTCCTGTGTGTTACAAGGTGTGGACTCCATGGCCCACTATGAGCAGGCACTGAGACAGGTGCGCTACAGGAACTGGCGACCTGCCACCCTGAGCGAGAGAAGGTTCAGACTCACCTGCTCCGAACTCAACGGACGTTACACCAGCAACGAGTTCAGTTTGGAGGTCAGTTTGATGTCTTTCAATTGCCGTATTTCAGCTCTTTTTTTATTCTCTTTTTCTCTTCAAGTCCTGCACTCTTTATCTAGTCCCGTCATGTCTTTTCTTGCTCCTTTACGCCATCTGCTTTTAATTTAAATAAAATATTGATCAATGTTTCCCATGCGTGTTCCTTTTTCTTTCTTCATCGTCCTTACCACCTCATCTTTATATTTTCTTATTTTGTTCATTTATGTGGTTGCACAAATTATCGTCCGCCTCCCTTTTCCTGAGGATAATGGTCTTTGTTCTGCCTCTGTAGGTCAGTGTTCTTCACCACTCAGCACCAGTGGAGCATGCCAATCATATGGTCGCCCAGCCTCAGTACATGAGACCCATCCATCACCCACTGATGATACACACTCTCAATTCCCACATGTCAGGTAAACTGCACATGTAATTGAACTGTATTCTGTGGTGAAACTTTTGTGCAGTAAAGATGATGAATGATGTTTTAACTGATTGATCATGCACTTCTTCTATACCAGCTGCTTTTCAAATTCAACAAGGTGAATTTGAACTAAGACAAATTCAACAAGGTGAACTTTAACAGTTATCCTAACAATCCATACTGTATAGGTAAACCTGTATTAGATTTCCTTCCTACAGGTTCAGCTTAGACCTACTTTACTGTTCTTGCTGCACTGTAGTTGGGCTCAGATCCACTTTCGCTCTGCAATGGATGATCGTAATGGACATCTAGATTTGTGCGCCTTCGCTTTCTGTTTCAAATAAGCAGTTTAGACAAGATGATTAAACTGGAGATTACTCTGTTGTAAAGCATTGTCTAACTGAGTTGCTGCATCCCCAGATCTCAGCAATCGAATTTAAGAGTAAAATGTGATCATAACTGAAAGGAATGATGGTCAAAACAACAACAATTAGACAAGGGTTGTAAAGAGAGGAACCTTTCTGTAAGTCTAAGATCGTAGATTAAAGATCACACACAGAAGGGGGAGACTGTGTATATCATGGGGTACCACTATTATTGATTTTCAAGATATTTATCTGAAGCCAAAAGTTGGACACCAACAGTTAGAGATCTACAGCCATTTATGTGTAGACTTTTATTTTAACCCTTATTTAAACAAACAGGTAAATTTAGAGCAAATACTTACTGAAGTAGAAGCAAAAAGCTAAATGAAAACAGGGAGAGAACAAGGCAGGCAGTTCACAGCAAACAGCAAAATATAATATAATATAATATATAGATCTTTTGCCTCTCTGCTTCTCCTCCAGGATCAACACCTCCAGCAGCAACAGCAGTAATTGTGGTTTGTATCGCTGCCCTGGTGGTGATTGTGGTGATCGGCGTGTACAGGATCCACGCCACACATCAGGAGGGGTCCAGAGAAGACGAGGACGGGGTCAAAGACCCTGAGGAAGACTGGGACAACTCGGCACTCACCATCACTGTCAACCCCATGGAGGTTAGTTGACATTTTCATTGGATTTTGTGGGTCTGTTATTCCTTCGGTATGCCTGAAGGCCGTCTATCTAAAGACTGGACGGGCTGAATGGAGGATAGAAGATGATTTATCTTACAAATAGCTCAACTGCATTTGTTGCCTCTGTAAATTGAAAATTTGGGATCTGCTGTGACCTTCACGCTTTGTTTTCTAGAACATAAGAGGAGCTCAGGCACTTGATGTAGAGGCAAAAGAAGAACGTGAGGACGAGGAAGAAGAGGATGAGGAACAGGTGGGAGGAATGACGAGTGCCGAGTCAGACAACAGTGATGAAGATGAAGAGGAGGAAGAAGAAGACGAGAGAGAAGACGTGAAAGAGAGGAAGCGGAAGGGAAAACTAGAGTGGGACAGTTCCTCCATAACATACTGACCACACATACGCACATTATTGACCTGCACATACAAACACCTTTTACATGTTCATCTCTCTCTCAACCACACACACACACACACACACACACACACACACACACACACACACACACACACACACACACACGTCATCCTTCAGGCTCACTACATGTACGCACACACACACAGAAACAAAATCTCTGATAAAAATTATTTACAATCTGTTGCTGGAAAAAAAAACCACTTTGACTCTTCCCACGCTGTTGTTTTTAATGAAACATCTCCCTCTGCTGGACAAAGTCAGAACTACAGAATCAGCTGCGGTCCAACAGTGCTGGAAAACATTGTCTGTATGCACATTATTGTTCACATCACAGTCAATGAAGCAAAATATATGATGAATATCAAACAAGCACAGTCCTCTCATTATATGTGCAGAATTATCTGGAGTTTTACTGATAAGATTGAATCCAAACTGCAACAAACACGAGTCAGATCTTAAATACAGTGACACAAATTCTCTCCATTTCTTACATTAACACAAAGATAATGTGGGCTTTGATCCCAACATTTCATATTTGCAATTACATGCGCCCTCAGATTGGTTTTGTGTCGGATATTTTTTAAACAGACTGTCAGAACAGAATGATGGGTTATTAACATATTTAGCAGCGAGGTCTATCTATATACATATCTATTAGTTGGTGTGTCCATACACTTTTTAATATAATTCCTATGTATAACATAGATGTACTGTCACTCAGTGTATATCCTCTGTTGTCATTTTTAGCTCAAACCAGACACTTTTCTGTCCTAGAAGTCTGTGTTTCTCTGAATACATCACAGTGTTGTACTTCAGCACTAAAGAGAAACAAGATCCTGGATATGTTGTCTCTTACCATAAACATCCCACATTTGTCCTGATTTATATACAAAGCAGAATTATGAACTGTTTCATATCTTCCACCTTTGGTTTCTCAAAAGTATTTTGGAGCTAAAATGATCACTGCTCCATCAGCTAATGAGCTAATGAAAACAGCTGATTGTAGTTCAGATACTCTTAGAAACCAAAGAGCTGATGGCTTTTTAAAGCCTGTTTGTTTCTCTGTCTGTGTACCAAATCTATCCATTCTGTGGCCTATTGTAGCCTTTGCTGTTTAGGGTATCTTTATTTTTTCAGCGGATGAAATCATACAGAGATGTTGCTGTATGCAACTGATATCCTGTCATTCCTTTGTTTTTAATTCCATAGTAAAGGGAGCCCTCTATGCAATTACGGGCCGTATAAAAGACCAGCACACAGAAACAGGGGTACTCCAGCCATTTAGTATTGCACTTCCATAATGTTGGGGCACTTATGAGCGACAAATTCAAAAAAAAGGGTCAACATTGCAACAGAGGCTGAGATATCCTGACTTCACTGCCTAGTCACTAAACAACATGGCTGCCCGAGCACCTGTGTCAAACCGCTCAGCTCCGTTCAGTCCAGCAGAAAGTTTTCCTTCGAGAAGAATTCAACAGTCACAGGGACATTTTACTGGGAAAATTCAGCCAAGAGTGAAACAATAGAAAACACTTCCAGTACTAGCATAAAACCTCCACACAGTACAGACCTGTAGCACAGCTGAGACGATGTGGTTTGTTAACGTGGCAGGATTCTCTGCTAGCTCGTCAGTCAGACTCAAAAAACTCTTTCCCTTCTCGTTACTCGCTCCACAACATTGTTAGCAAAACCCCAAATTATGAGCCATGTTCTCTTTTTTCATCACTTGGTGCCGCTGATTAGCCGGTGTCACCGATTGTTACCATGGAAACGTGGCTCTCTGTTCTGAGTTAGCCTGGGGCTCGGGTGGCCAACCTTTTAGGGTAAAATAAGTGAAACTGTCTATCTTGCATCCGACTAATCTGAGATCCAAGTTAAGACCTAACACTACAGACCAGGCTAAAGTATAAAATATTTTTAACTCCTCCAGTTTTAAATGCAGGCTCTCTGTTAAAAATGTGTCTCATGTCAAAGAGGTTTCATTGACATTGGTGGAGTGCCCCTTTAAAGTCAGGTGAAGACCCACAGAGCTAAATGCTGGAGAATAGAAGCAGAGTGATTGTTTTATTTATCAGGTGGCCACTCCTGCACAACTTCATCAGAACTACAAGCAGAAGTGGAAACTTCATTGATATTAATTCCATCTTGTCCCATCGTTATTGCAGATTAAGTGAACTTGCTCCGACAAAATGTAATTCCATGAGTTTGTCTGCATTCAAATGATCTAAAAGTAACTCCTTTGACATTCCCATTTCTACTCAGAGAAATCCCCTGTCGCCTGTTCATGTCCAGACAGTATCAGTGGCTATTACTCCCTCTGAGCTCTCTCCCTGATACGTCTCCTGTTCGCCTTGCCCCTCCCTCTGTTGGCCTTTAAGCACCTGTGATCGTGATGTCAACTGCCTTGTTTCCCCCGTCCCCCTTTGTCATATTGTGCTTCTGAAAGATTAAAAAGAAAAAGATTCTTTTACATATAAAAACAAACCCTGTAAAAATGTTCAAGACAGTTATTTTATATATCCATTTCTTTTTCTTTTTGTAAACCAAATGGTTGGGATTTCTCTCTCTTTAGTGGTCATCCCACTGCTCTCTGTATATTGACCAATAAAGACTTGTTTTAGACTCTACACAGCTCTGCTTCTTGTTTGTGCACTAGACATCTAAAGTGTGTGTGTGTGTGTGTGTGTGTGTGTGTGTGTGTGTGTGCAAACTGAGAGACTTACATAACTTAATAAGCTGTCTTTAGATCTCGGAAAGCTGCCTGAATTCATCACATGTTGGAGCAAGCTGACTGGGTGTTTCATTTGTTTACATAATAAGCTTACATAGACAGAGAGGGGTATGATTTACATGACATTACTGAGTTTGTTCACAGTGTTTGTATTTCTGGGCCAAAAAAAAGGCCTAATCTGTAATGGGATAAATGGAAATGCATATTCAGAGCCACATTGTACACCACAGCACTTGTTTTAACACAAAGAAAAAAAATGCCTATGTTTTAGTGTGTATTTTTCAGAGCTCAGCATCAGTTCTGACCTAAATTACCAAAAGGCTCCTGAAGAAAAACATTGCCAAGTCTAAGGTGTTGTACAAGTGAACATAAGACAATGCTGCATAATAGCTTTTGGCCTCAATTTATAACCTTTATTAGAGCTACAAAAAACAATCTGCAACACAGTGTGTGCGCACATTTGAAATGAGCTGTTTGAACACCTGAAGGACTCTGCGAAAGGTCCCAAAATAAATGGGGGAAAAAAACACCTTTAGATTCCAAAAAAAAAAAAGAAATCTGGGCTTTCTTTTAATTTGACAAGAGAAATTCTTGGATAACAAGCATAATTTTAATATTTTATGATCATCAGTGAATATTGGCCCTCACTGGCAAAAAAGCCCACAAATAGCGAACTTAAATTTAAAAAAAAATTCCTGGTACTTTAAGATTTTGGGAATCAATTTAATCTCAGTGTGTTTAATGCAGAGATACAGCAGATCCAACATGGTCAAACTCAGTTATTACTGGCCCCTGCTGGTGGAAGGATGAATTAATACTTGATTGAGACTAAATTTAATAACCTACAAAAAAGAAGAAAGCATCTCCTGTAACGTGTGTCGGAAGTAAGAAAAATAACTATTCTTTGTCCATCAAGTGTGGTTGCAAGTTTAGCTTATGAAAAATATCTGGCAATGTGTTGGAAATAAAGATATTAATAATATCTGATTAATTGTCTTGAATGCAGAATGTGTTCAGGCACATGTGAAGAACAATCACACAAATCAAACATTGTAACACGTCTTCATGTCTTCAATTTTATTCCAGAGAATATATTGTTTAATACTTGTTTAATACTCAATTCTGATGCAACTGTATTTGTTTCACATGCTACAAGAAACCATATTTCATTTTTGGAATTGACACTTTTCTAACAAAAATGTTCTGTCTGTCAATCATCACATTAATCATTAACATTAATATTTAAGTTAAGAAGTCACAAACTCTGATGTTGTATAAACCTCAGTATGTGGACTTTAAATCAGTGCCACAAAGCTTTTAATTGACACTCAGTGTACAGAGCTTGTGTAGATGAAGCGTCTCCCTGCTCACAACAGTGCTGACTATTCATTTCTTCACTCAGCAGATCCCTGAGGATGAACAAATACAATCGGCTAATTAGTAGCTTAATGTGCCTTTTTAACTGATGAGTGTGAGTTCAATAACACTGTAATGGACCCGTGTGCTATAGAGAAAACTACAGAGTGCCTCAGACTGGCTTTTTAGTTTGCAATAAGCTTCATGTTTGCAAAATGGTGTTTTTCTTAGGTTTTTAACTTTCTTCTTTTCTTTTCTTTTCTTCTTACTTTCTTCATTTTCTTCTTCTTTGCTGTCTTCTTTTTCTTCCTTTATCATTTTTTTTTCTGAGCACATTTTTCACTTTAGTTCTGCCTGTTAAAGTTACATCGATCAAACCAGAGCTGAACTAACTTAAAAATGAAATATTGATCTCAGAAGGTTGCCATGTGTTTTATTAACTGTCCTCTCACAGAGACTGTCAGTTCTGCGTCTCATTATGATGCATTTATGCCCTTTATTTTAGATAGAAACATACAACTTTTAAAACTTGGAGCCAAAACAGTGAGCTACGAGTTAGGTTTTGGAAATTAAATAGGAGGAGAAATGAAACACCGTGCTATCACCGCAACACAAATCAAACGCACCCTCCGACATGGGGCGGGATATTTAAACCTGCTCACCTGAAAACACCTGTCATTGTTCATGTAGCATTTCTAGCAGCAAACTAACCCCCGAACAGTTTGATCATAACAACATAACAACATGTTTGTATTGGACCACAAACTCGCGCTTTATGGATGTAGACATGTTTCGTGTCTCTACTGAAGCGAAAGGATTAATTCTCCGCCGAGATACAGAGCTTCTTCTCTTCACTTCACCAAGCTAAGTATTCGCTGGTTTTGCTAACATGTAGCTGCACTGTGAGTTGCTGTTTCGGCTGGTTTGTGTGCTTGTGTGCTAGCAGGAAGCTACAGAGGCTGCTGCTGCTTTTGTGTCCTGCTGAGTGCTCCTTTCTGCTCTCATGCTGCTGCTGTCTCAATGGCTGTTTTTGAAAATTAAGTTTTTGTTATGGTTTAGCTTTTTCTCATGTGTCGTTATTCAGCATGTGCGTTATGATGCTTTCATGTTGATTTACATAAAGTGGTCTCCAGGTCATTGCTGCTGTTTGGGGGGTTTGGGCAAACTCGGGTGTCCGGATGGTAACTGAGATGGAAACAGCCCATTTGTGTAATTATTTTACGGTAATATTGGCTTTATGGGGAACTCATTATGGCTTTTATAACACACCACATAGGGTTTTTCCCCCCCAAATAACTCAACCGTTAAGCAATAGAAAATATTTCTTCATGTCAATTTACTGTACTTTTACTCCGTTACATGTAATCTGCATCACTCACTGAATGTCAGCCAATACTCACCATACTAACTATTACTCAAATAACTGATTAGATGACCAACACAAAATTAAAGGGGCACTCCAGGGATTAAGTATTGCACTTTAATAAAAAAGGGGACTTGCAAGAGAAAGATTTTAAAAAAAGAAGCAGCAGAGGTCGAGGTATCCTGATTTATAGCCTTAGTATAGGTCATGGTCTAAAAACACTGGCTCTTATATGATCTTATATAACTTAATAGCATCTTTCATTACTCTTCCTGACTGGTAAATTATCATAAAGACTTTGCTGGTTCCAGCTTCTCAAATGTGAGGATTTGCTGCTGTTCTTTTTTTTAAATTTTTTTATTATTATTATTATTATTATTATTATAATATATTTATAAATTGAATATCTTTGGACTGTTGGTCAGCCAAAACAAACAATTAAAGACATTGCTTCTGGAAAATTGTACTCACCATTCTTCACTATTTTCTGACATATTTCAAATTCAAAAAATTTGAAATTTAATCAACACCTGAATGACAGTAGTGTGTGTGTTTGCTTGTGATAAGAGGACACGTGTTTTTCTAGAGCTATTTGTGGAGTACATTATACTTAAAAAAACTTGCACACACAACACAGAATCATACATGTTTGCTCTCACCAACACGTGTGTGTGTGACACAGTTGACCATTAACAGTGACTCCCTGCTATCAGAGCTCAGGAAGGACTTTGTTTCCTTGTCATCCCTGTTTATTCCCACTTGTTTCAACTCGTCCCTTTTTCTCTGGAAACCAGCCAAACACCTCCTCACTACTGCATGCTGGGGAAGCTGTGTTTTGTCAGTGTGTTGATTAATTGTGGGAATTGAGGCACTGTAGTCGGGGGGGTGGGGGGTGGGGTGGGGGGTGCAAGTGTGTGTGAAGGCTACAAACGACTAATTCTTGAAATAAGCATTGTGTGCTCTATCATTACTTCCTGAAACACTGACATTTTCCTGTTGTTTTTAAGGCAAAAACATTGAGTTTCCTCTTATTTATTCAGGGTGTGTATCAGTGCAGTGAAAGTACTGTAGATGTGGCAGCAGAGCTGGAGCCAGAAAGGCCCCTGCAGACCCAGATGGTCGCAGTCATGGTCAACAGTTTTATCTGCATTGGCTCCCTCAACCACCTTTGCATCTCATAATGTTCGTTTCTCTCTGCACATTTGTTCAGTGAGTCACTTTTTATGTCAAAACTGACAAAGAACAGCACTGCTGATTTCTCTGAATCATTTGTTAATCAGAAATACTTGGACTCTCTCTGAAGGCAAACTCTTTTCACACCTCAGCTTCCTGTCGGAATCCGACAATAGAAGTGCAGCTTTGTTGTCCTTTTCCTGCTTTAGCGAGCATCAGGGTTAAATGTTTGAAGTGAAATGAATGCAGCAGCAGCGACTGAGTGTGCAGCATGTGGGCAGGCAGAGATACAGTAGATGGTGTTTTCCCAAATATTTTATTCTTTTTCAAAGTATTTTATAGATTTTGTTAGTTTATAGGTGTCTTCATAGCTTAAGTGTTGTCTGATGACGCAAGTAAGTATTGCACAATGGTACGCTTTGACTTTATACTTCTACTCCACTACATTTCAGAGGGAAATATTGTACTTTCTACTCCCTTTTTTCATATAAAACATATGCTGTGTTTAGAAAATGTGACGTATTGTTTTAGATTAAAATACCAAGACTATATAAAGTAGTTTATATATAAACCAGCTACAACATTAAAATTCTGCATGTTAATGCATCTGTAATAATAATCCAATAATATTTAATAATACAACAGTCTCAAAGGGGTCGTTATCCATAATGAGTAATTGATAAGTATACAATAAATATACAACTATGATACTTGATTTTAAGTATAAAAGTATGTATTTTGCTGATAATATAATATGTAGTTTTATTTATGTAAAAGGTTGAATGCAGGACTTTTATTTTAGTATTTTATTTACTTTATGTTGTGGATCTGTGTCACTCGTCCTTTCACCTGATAATCAATAAATGAAAGAAAAAAACTTTGCCCCAGTTTTCCCTCTGGGCTTAGCCACCCATGGAAAGGCTGCCACACACTATATAGCGTTGAAACATGACTATACCTTCATTTAGTTTAGGTTTCATTTGGCTTTTTTGGGAAACTGTTGGTGAGAGTGGAGACGTGGACATGAGAGTGATCTTACTGGTTGTTATCATACAAAAACTTGGATTATATTTGATTTTAGTGATGTGCTTAAATACCTAATTTATTTAAAACATTGATCTTGATATAACAGTGAACTGTGTTACATTGTCGTTTGGATAAATGTAGGCCTGCTTTGGAGGGAAAGGATCAGTTAGTGGACTTCTAGCCTGTAAACCAGCTTGATGAAACGTTTCCAAATGTACCTTTTTTATGTTGCCTTCAGACTGGATTTTACTTCCCATTCATCTCTACAAAGAACAAATGTTCAGCCAGTTTTAGAGAGGATGCCATTGAACTCTTGTTCAGGAAACATTGATTGTGTATATTCTTGTTTTATAGCCGCATGAAATAATGCAAGCAGCAGAGAAGGAAGGATGCTGTGGGTGCAGCGACAGTGACGGGGAGTAATAACATGAGTGTTTGAGAAGCTGTACAACATGGGTCAGTAATTAGGTTCAAGTGCAGGTCCGTTTCTTTCAGCATTGTAGAATGGAGACGGCCTTATATGTTTGGATTGGATCTGAGGGCAGGTGGCCATTTGTTAGTGAGGGACTTGAGACTTTAAGGGAGAGATTTAATAGGTTATAAACTGTGATCTGTTTCGTTTATGGTTGAATGAAAGTGTTGCCTTTCGAAATGTATTTTAATCAGCATGCCATGTCTGTTAGATTCTTATTAGATATTACAAGGTGATGTTTATTGGGATTTTTTTGATGCAAATTATAAAATGGAAAACTATTTGCCTACCACTGCTGTATAACTGACAACTTTATGGACTGCTGTTTTTGGACCGCTAGCCGGGCTAGCTCCCTCTGGTTTTTGTTTACAACCCTGCCCACACCGTTTCCTGTCCCGCCTGCATTTTGCCACGCTACTACACGAGTACATTTCACCTGCTGAAATCTGCTCTGACTGCACCTTTAGAGTGAAGTGTTAATGAGCCTGTGTTGGTTTATTGCCATCTGTTGTCAGACCCAAAACTCTGCTGTAAATCACGTGATGCTCTGCTGTGTAGCCTTATCAAAGCATAGCTGCTGGGGCCTGCACCATATAGAGGAAAATGGATAAAGTTGTTGATGATCGGGCTGCTTTTAGACATAAAGTGTGTGTGTGTTTGGTAAGGAGACTCTGGTCCTGTTAGACTGTGAGTGTTGGATCCATCTCAGACAGGATCTTGAGTGACGCAGGAGCATCATTACACCGCCTGTCTGCTATTGATTTCTCAAACATCAGTCCCCTGTGTGTTCAGATATGGTGAGCTGGACCTGATGAGTCTGATCCACTTTGTGCGGTGGAAATATGAAGCCCGTAACCACATCAAGCCTCACTAATGCCTGCTTCTTCACTCTGTGGTGCCCTGCAGTTTTTAGTTTTAGACTTTGAGTGCATCGATATCTCCCTGGCTGAGTGTGAGAGTGTGAGCTATATCTACAGCTGCAGGAGTTGATGAGCAGTGCATTAGCTGTTTGCTTTCCGAAGTGGAAACTACTGCACGCTTGACAGTTGGGAGAACTTACAGCCAAAATACTTTACAGCCCAATTTTCCTCGCCAGGCCCTCCCTCAGCAGATCAAATGATCCATCAGACACAATTAAAGTTGCTGAAAATGTGTTTTAAAAACAGTTCAATCAGGCTGTCTGTGTCAGATGTATTTTGGATGACATGTAGGTTTACTTTAGTAAGCATTCCTAAAAATCATCAGCCGTATTTTATTTGGACACGAAATGAGTCTTGGGCTTAGTTTTCAGGCAACAAAGGCTGAAGGGAAAGACACACAAATAATTTTTTACAGACATTTATCAAATTCACTTGGCTTTTATTCACATTTCATATCTGTTGACATCTCGACTGCACCGTCTGTCCATACATTCTACTACTTTTCTGAACGGTCCTTTTTTCCACATCCTAACTGATGAAAACAGGAGGTAAGAACACCACCATCACAAATAATAATAATAATAATAATAATAATAATAATAATAATTAATAATAAAAGCAGCATTGAAGAAACAACTTTTGATTTCTCTCTCCCTTCATCACCAGCATCTTTGTATTAAATTTACCTGAATGTAACCATCAGTTTAAAAAACAAACATAGAACGAGCTTGTGATAAATAATCATCATCATCCTACCTGAATCCTATCATTCTATCTGAATCGGACTCCACACTCACAATAATAATAATAATAATAAGCTTTTTTTAGGAAAGAAAACGTGTGTGTGTGTGTGTGTGTGTGTGTGTGTGTGTGTGTGTGTGTGTGTGTGTGTTGGTCATCTGCATCCTATTCTGAGCCAAACTGCCCTGCCGCTGCAGTAACAGTAATGTTCCTACATCCCACTCCAGCCTTTATTATAGATCCAGTGAGACTAGATCTGCTCTGGCCCTGTTTGTTTGTTTGTTTGTGGTCATTAAGACATTTGTGCGGAGAGCAGACAGATACTGTCTGGTACCAGTGAGCTACAGCAGGGTGCTACAACAGCAGGTGAGGCTCTTCTTTCTGCCAACAGCATGTTAACATTAGTGACACTGCGACGGGCCGCGACCTACAGCTCCTACAGACGCACTGACACACTCCATGGCTTCGTATGAAATACTTTGGTCCTGATTGACATCGTAATACATGATTTAGTGTCCTGTGAGGAATGGTTCTCAGTGCAACTCAACACTTCTTTAAACAGGCAGCAGTGTTGTCCAGTTTATTTCTTTTATTAAAGCCGCTTTCAGACGTGATGCAGCGACGGCAATCCTAATAAGTCGGACTTAGTAACACTTCCCACACAGCGCAAGTCTCAATTAAATATCATGACATTAACATAAAGGCGGCAGCAGTACAAATTCTGCACATTAAAGGATTAAATGCACGTCTTGTTCCCTTATTAAAGGCCCTAAAAATAATTTTCGATCGATGGGGTCCTACAAGATCACAATTTTCTGCCGAAGTTAAAGCAGTTATTTCATATTAGAGATTTGTGTATTTCGTCTTCTGGCTGCTCTTCTGAGAGACTGTCGGTGTTCATTTAGAAAAAAGGTGATTTCACCTATTTCCATCCACCAATCAGGATTCAGCAATATTTGAATTCAAATCTGATGACATTTGGTGGGTTATTTATATTGTAAATCAAATCTGGTCTGAAACTACAGAATAATACATCAGAAAATGACAGAGAAATAACTAACACATTTACCACTTAATTATCATTTCTGATGCACAAAGAAAATGAAAGCAGTTTAGAAGACACTGAAACACTAAATGAGCCAATGAAGTCGTTGAGGAGACCGTTCTCATGTCAGATCAGACTATAAAAATGATTTTTATTTCCCCTTGCAGCATTGTACATTAACCGTTTTCATGAGATCGTCCTCATTTTTCAAGTTTCATTCAGGCTAACTGCATGGGTGAAATGATGAATATCTTAAAATGCTTAACACACAGTAAAGTAACACATGACGTCTTCTCATTCTGCACAGTATAAAATACGCAGCAGAATAAAATAAGTGTTATAAAATCAACTAATAACTGATGAGTGGGAACTGATTGCTGACAAGGTCTTTAATTAAGACTTAAATGGCAAAATAAATGTTACCATCACTGATGCACTTAATTTTCAGCTCCACCGCTCCCTCTCGCGCACCAGCTGCTAAATACTGTACAAGCATTGTAAATATAGCCATAACAAACTTTTACGTAACCAATTCTGAATCACAAAAATCCATCACTTTAACTGAAACATTACCTATTCTGCATTTTGTTAAGGGCTTAACTCTCATCAAATGTCTGCATGAAGCCAGGAAATAAGTTCGCCGTGCTTATTTCTTTGACTAAACTTTGCATATACCCCGCAGCCATGTTTTGATCTACTCTGTATGCAATGTGAGCTTTTGGTCGGGCCCCGAGTCAGTCAGATAAAAACACAATTGGTGCTAAAACACTCTTGGACATCTGGGCTCTGTAGCCTGTCACCTGTGCTAGTGGAGACCATGAATACACACTGTGGTCCAACAGCAATGATATGGTCACTGACTGTGTCAGAAAGGCCTCCAGGGATAGGGTTAGTGTGCTTTCTCAGCGCAGTTTTTATTCTCATCACTAGGTGGTGGTGGTGGTCGTCTTAAAACACTCTGTCACCTCATAACCACACCGTGCCATCAGAGGATGGGTTTTCTTTCTGGATGAGTGACACTGATGGGATACCATCATTTAATAATTTATTTCAAGTCAAAAACGAATGAAAAAGCAGCTGGAAATCCAAAAGAAGCTGGTGCTGTCCTGTTCTTTGTTTGAAAGCCTGGACCTCCTCTGCCAGTTCATCCACCGTCTTTCTCTCCATCCTTTTTATGAATCCATCTTTTGTAGAGCTATGGCGCTCTCAGTGTGGACTTTCTTCCATCCATCATCCCCCTCTTTGCATTCTTTGATTTCTTTAATCCATCTGTGATTAGACTTTCTGGTGGCCTGGTTTGCGTCCTTGTACTCCCAGTTGGCTCTGCTGGTGTCAGTCACTGGTACTGGAGGTAATTTTTCAGGGACTGGGGCAGAGGGAGGCTCTCGATCTCCTGAAGCCGCTCCCGACCCAACGCCAGGCGGGCCGCACGCCGACACAGGTCCATCAGAGGAAGAGGCTCGGCTGAGGAGAGGGACAGAGAGAGAACGATAAAGTTAGGAGAGGATAGCGTACGTCTGAGAGGAAAACACTTTGCATTGTTTAAAGGTGTGACTTCTGACTATTTATGTTTATGCTTGCACCTCAGCCTTTAATACATGCATAATACATCTTATTTGTTATGCATGAATGAATGAGAGACAGAAGTAGAGGGGTAGAGAGAGTGCTGATGCACACCTTTTTAAATATTTAAATCTCCCCACACACCACCAATGACACCTGTTTGTAATATCTTAGTCACATTACTTTGAGTCCATTTAAACACAAACACCATCTGTCACCCTGTCTTTCTCTAATGTTGAAAAAGTTTGTTTAAAAAAATAGATGCATCATAATTTGAAAATAATATTTAGTAAAAACTAGTTTAAATATCTCTTTATAAGTGTTACATGTTGACTTTGCCCTCTATACTGTGAGCTCCTGGTCAACCTTTTCTTTGACCTTCATCTTCACATCAGGAGGTAACAGATACAGGAGGCTGCGGTCTGAGCTGCAGGACATACGAACCACAGAGGAGAGGAGGTGGAAGGGTGGCACTTTGGAAGAAACCTGTCTGAATCATGTTGTTGTTGTTGTCTAATAGTTCACAGTCATATGAATTCCCCGTGTGGTGTTAATGAGCACATCTGCCTGCACAATCTTGTGGTAATTCCAATCTACAAAACTCACAAACTGTACACAAAAACCAAAATGTAACGTAAATAACATTAATTCCAGAACCACACAAATGAAACTTTTGGCTGCCGTGCGACTCGTTAAGTGTTTGTACTCGGCTAAAGGTCGAGTACAAACGTGTTTTCTGACCAACAGAGTGGTGAGTCTTCTCTAGAGAAATGATCTTGCTGATCTGGTCACGTCAATTTCACAAAATAAGGTGTGAAATGTAAATATGCTACAGCTGTTATTTCAATGTGTCATATTTAATTAACATCTCATATCTTCTGCTGCTCATCTCATGTTAAGGTGAGGTGACACCTTAATTAGGCTGCCACTCAAAGTTGTAGTTTCTGCCTCCTCTGACTACAAAAAGAATTACAGATCAGTTACAAATGTTGAAAGCTAAACCCAATTAAATTCGAAAGGATTCAGTTTGGATTAAATGCTTTCGGACTCCATCCCTACGCAGATATATTGGTATTGCCATATGTTCAGAGAAGTAACAAGAAATTACAGTTCAGAAATGTTTGCGGTACCTTTAGAAACAGAGTCACTGTTATAGTTTATCCACAAGAGACCACTGACGAGTTCATTTTTACACTAAAATGTCTCACTCAGGACACAGTTCTTTAGTAACCAAATGTAAGGGATCAATATACCGTTATCAGAACTTTTAAACTTTTTAAATATCAACATCTGTCTCAAAACTCCAGTATCAATCGGGCTCTTCCCCCCCAAAACAGGAAATGCCAAAGCACTAAAAACTGTTTGTTTTATCGGTCAGACAGGATGTGTAATGGTGTGAATCACAGATAAATGTGACTGATTTCATTGGCTCAGTTCTTGTGAATTTCTCCTCAGATTATTCCTGTTATCGTTTATACTTCATCTGGGAACAATATGGCTGAAATATATAGTGGGAAAAATGTCCCGAGGATTAGTTGATTACTTTTTGGTGATGGTCTGGATGTTGTGTATCTGGTATGATTTGTTCATGTGCTGGAGGAAAGTCTGACATCCATTTTTCTACAATCAAACCCAGTAAACAAACAATAAATAAACACAAACTGCCAACATAAACTTGCTCGTTTAATGCCGGTTATCTACTCTTTGTCCTTCTCCTTTCATTGAGTGTTAACAACTTGGCCTCGTAGCTTCCCCCACATGGATTTTATAGTATCATCAGTTTCAATTAATAGTAATGACTACGTCTGATTGGCCTAATTACACAGCACAGCAGATTGGGAGGGAGGGAGGAGAGGGACACGTTACCAAAATGAACTCCATGATCCAAAAACCCACCCACTCCTCCACCTGAGGAAATACTAATACAGTCAGGCACATACTGTATGCACGCATGGCTTCCTGAACGGCACTGTATGCAAAAGCCTTAGAACTGAGTCACCCCCACCAACACAATGGCACCCAATCATCAGTACACAAGAAAATGGGAAGTGGGGCAGAACAACAACAATGGAGGTCATTCAGATGGAAAGGGGAGGGAGAAACGGTAAAAAGTAAAGAGGAGGAATGAAAAAGATTCAAAGTCAAAGAGGAGCAGGGGTGCAGGTTATAACGGGCAAAAGAACAGAAAAAAATGTCCAATCACTTGATGTGCAAAGTTAAAAAGGACTCCTGTAAGTGGAGCTACCCTTCAAGAAAATGTCTTTTATCTTGTAACAGGCTGTAATTAGTGGTGCGTATCTTATTTTGGAGGTGTGAAGTGCTTTGCGAGGATCCTGAGTGACGTTGGAGCACAGCTAGTCTATCAGTCTGTCTCTGCCTGCTGTTCTTGTTTAGGAAAAACCCACACACCGCCATCACCCGTTGTAATTCTGGATGTCCTCTACCACCTGCTTCTGTAGGTGTGTGTGTGTGTGTGTGTGTGTGTGTGTGTGTGTGTGTGTGTGTGTGTGTGTAAGGTTAAACCAACAGGATAAAGGACAACTCAGCCTCTACACACACAACTTATGCATCCACTTCAGCTCAACATGTGTGTGTCCTTGCAGTGTGACTGTCACATTAATGCTCATCCACGCTCACAGAAACTACAGTTCTTCACTCTGACACGTCTGCAGTGTTGGTTTTTAGTTTGACCTCTGTTTGACTCTCAATTACGCTGCCATTGTGAGTACTGCTCTCATCACATTAACAGGATATACAGTAGATGAATGCTGCTGTATGAGGGCTAAGTGGCATCAACATCAGATACAGTGAGCTGCAGACAAGCTATTCATACGAGTCATTATGTGTGCTCAAAGGACCATGAACGTATGTTAAGGCTGCAACTAACAATTATTTTCATTATAAATTCATCTGTTGATTATCTTTTGAGAAATTCATGATCCTTTTGGTCTATTAAATTACATAAAAATAGTGAAAATGCCCATTACGAGTCCAAGGTCAGGTCTTCAAATTGCTTGTTTTGTCAAAACAGTTCAAAACCCAAAGATATTCGATTTACAATGACAAACTGAACAAATAAAAAAAAAAAAAAAAAAAATCATCTGAGAAGCTAAAACTAGCAAATGCCAGGCATTGACATGACAGCATGCCATACTCGCAGTGGTGCAGCATTACTCAGTTATGATATGTCCAAAAGAGAATTAAACAGGCACAATCCAGATAGTTTTGTGACGTGGGACCCTTACACTATTAAATTCAAATTTTCAGTCGGTAGATGAGTTAAGACTTGTTTTGTGGGATCATAAAATAAATTGTCAAGTAGCAGAGAAACATTAGGAAAACCTTGCATATTTCCTGTAGCACTGCACTACAGTTGGAAGACTTTAATCCACATTGAGATTGACTGATTGACAATAATTCGACTAATCGTTTCAGCTCTAATATATTATCAATGACTAATAAAGAGCAGCTCACAATGGTTTAGATTATTGGACTTGTAATGTAGTTACAATATGGAAGCTGGTGAACAACACAGCAGGCTCTCTGTAATGGCTCTAAATATAGAGCCAACAGAAATAAACAGTGATGCTAAGCTGGCTTTACTGCCACCCTGGCTGATGACCAGAGACAGAAAGTGTGTACTGACACCTGCTAATGTCCTCTTTTTGTTAAGCAAAATCTGCTCTGGCCAAAACCATTTATTTACTTGAAATATTAACTGTTTGTAGAATCAAAACTAAACTTACACAGACGTCATGAAAAAGTCAGCCAAAACAAAACATGGTGCTGACAGACATGATATATTATACAATTATCTACGCTGTGTGACACAAACATATGTCTATACAGGCACACAAACCCAACAAGCCTCATTTTCCGACACACACACATTTGGCTCATTAGCTACTCTGCAGAAATATGCTCATTTGTTCTGCCGACTTGCTGAGGAAAGCAGCTATTTGAGCAGAAGGGTCAACTGAAACCACTGCAGACTGGATCTGAACATGTCAATTAGATGTTATTGTGGCTAAAACTGTTTTTGAATCTTGGTGAGTAAGTGCGTGTGGTTCTGTGTGTGTGTGTGACGTGTGCATGTACATATCAAGGGGAGCAATTTTGTACCAAATCAAATTAATTTGCACCCGCTCGGAGGCTCTTTAGTGCTCACTTATGTGGAGACAATTTCAGCAGACAACGCTGTGGCTGCTGAGAGGAAGGCACCACTGTCAACTAACTCTGTGTGTTTCTTTCTCTCTCTATTTCTGTCTTTCTTCCTTAAAGTAACTTAAAATAATAAGTGAAAAGTAAAAATTCACTAGTTTTACTGCAAAGTCTCTAAAGCTAAAATAGAGACCTACTTAGCCTCCGTTAGTGAAATAACAGGAAGAAATCAAAACATCCTCATTTCTACCACAATGTGAAAGGATCCATAACAGCACAGCTTTCTCTGCCAGATAATAAATGCCTATATCTATAATGCATTATTAATATAATACACTCATAATGAATTCTAATGATTACTTGATGTATTGTAATAGCTTCTAATAAGCCGATATCATAATGCGTTAAGATGTCTTTAGTTGCTTTAGCTGCATTAACTGATTTCTTTTGGGACACTGGGGGCAGCGGAAACAAGTTGTAAACACTAACATATCACTTTTTACATTGCGAATTTGTTAGCAAATAGTTGCAACAACATTTGGCGCCATGTTTCTGGCTCCCTGGCGAGTGTAAGTCC
Source organism: Maccullochella peelii (assembly GCA_002120245.1). Lineage (NCBI taxonomy): Eukaryota > Metazoa > Chordata > Actinopteri > Centrarchiformes > Percichthyidae > Maccullochella > Maccullochella peelii. The sequence continues at coordinate 33,263 of LKNJ01002599.1, forward strand.
AACAGTCACTCTCCTTTTAGCTCTGTTTTGGTCTCCACCAACTCCTGAGGGAAATTTCTGGCTTTTCAGCTGCTAAATGCTCCACTATGTAAATTACTGTGATCATAAAGTTAATACCGTTTTCATATGTGTGGTTATACAATATAATAATCAAAAGTGTGGGCTCCAGAAGAAGTATTGGGTGTACAGGTGTTTGTTCATGATATTGTTCTAGTTCAAAGTGATCCAGTAGCTGCTATTTACTATAAGTTGGAATCACATACACACAAGTAATTAGCCAGGCTTAATAACTTCTATTGCAATACTCAGTGCATTAATGATAAGATTTATTCTTAGTGACGCATTTCCTCAAGTGGTGAGAGAAGCTAATGAGGAGAGAAACTGAGGATGATGAGCAGCAGGTCATTTACCACTGCATCATTACACATTCAGTGCATTAAGAAGAATTACGCTTCAAAGTGCTGCAGAACTGAATATCATCGCTGTGGGTAAATCTCTTACCTGTAGTTCACCACTGAGATACAGAAGATCATGCTGAAACTGATTATTTTGCAAACAACAGTTTCCTCGGGTCAGATAGGATGTGTTTTTAGAGGGTTGCCCTTCATTGCTCTCTCTAGAGCTGAATTAAAATTTGTTAGCTAGCTAAACTGTGAGATGAATCCTGAACGACCCTGTGGGAAAACTGGCCCATTACTGTAATGTAAAAAGAAGAAGATTATATACAAGAATCATGTTAAGTGCTTCCTTTACTCTTTACTCTGGGAATCCAACCAGCAAGTTGTTGTTGTTGTTTTCTTCAATCTGCTGTCGTTGATTAACTTATATGAAGGTGTCAGACTTCTATGAATTTTGTGAGAAGGTTTTACTGATGAGGACTGCTGGACAACATCAGATTGATACCATGTGTGAAGTGATCCCAGCTAGTGAGGAACTTCTTCCCTGATGAGACATTTTATATAGATTTGAATTGTAACTGCGACAGGAACAAGAAATAGGGGCGCACAATGTGACACGACGCCTGTAATGAGATGCAGTGCAGAGAAGGATTTATTGTCTATAGACAATGATAATGGGAGAGAGGGTGAAAATGGCAACGGCACTATCACTTTTACGATGGATGTAAAAATTGACCTGAGGGGAGGGCCAGGAGGTAAATAAAGCCTGACAGATGCTGAGTGAGTTTAAAAGAAGTCTGTGGAAGAGAGGAACGCTTAAAGGTCAAACTGAAATCTGAATTCTCCTTTCTTTTTGTGTAAGGAAACAAACTGTGGTGACACTGCAGCTATTGTTCATTTATCAAAAGAGGATAAAGATGTTTCTAGATATATTTGTGGAAACAGGCGTCTAAGCTTCGGTTTGAGAGTCAGCGTTGCTAGCAGACGCACCGTCAACTTCCATGGTGCACTACTGACAGGAGCATGGCATAGCACTATAAAGCCTACGAACGTTGATACAAGACTGTTAACCCTTTCTCAACAAGCCCACGTAGTTTTGTATTGTTGGCGACTGAAGACGTCCGGGTCTAGCTAGCGTTAGCTTTCATGGTCCAATTGTGGTGATGGCAAATAACCAGACTGTAACAGCACTCCATACATTACTCTGTATGATTCAAATCCCAAGTCACAAAGTTTGTAACCTGCCTATAATGGGGCCGGTGGAATTGAAGTCCTATAACAAACTATTGTTAGTGCCCGTCCACACAGATATTGCACCAATCAAATTACAGTACTGAATGTCCGTTACAACCAAAAATGCTTGACACATATATACATATAAAATAGATGGCTCAGGAAAACATGATCCTCTCCTCTTTCTCAAGTCTTCCTCCCTCCTCTTGCCACAGCTCCATCTCATCTGTAACAATACACCTCTCTTGCAACGCCACTTTCTTCTCTACTCTTCATCACTTTTCTCTCCCTACTCTGCTTTTTATCTTTTTCCCTCTTTGTACTCTCCAAGGTCAGAGGGTTTGATCCTCTGGCACATTAGAAATCATCACTGTTGGGTGAAAGCTGTATTATCTTCGAAATGTCAGGAAAACAGGTGTGTGTTCAGCTTGATGACAGCACAGTTTTTATCATTATCTGGTTGATTTTAGAAGTGCTTCTAAGCCCGAGAGGTTGAAGAATTTAGAGGAGCATGTAATCCTTTAATCCTTTTAATTAAAGTCAATATAATATGAAAATGAACAAAACTGTAATTACAAGGCTTTCACACGACAACAGTGGTAAAATCTGCTCTAATGTACAACCCCAGTGCTTGCTCATAAGCATGTGTACATACAATGCTGAGCCTTTTCTGTCCCAATCTAATGCCATACTACTGACTGCACTGTGTTTTCCTGTAAACTGGACCACGTAAAAGAACAAACATTTACACAAAGGAAATCCACAAACCTGCCTCGCAAACATGTTGACAGGTAGGAAAAACAGACGCAAAGAGTGTACCCACATGCAAGGTCACGAATACAGAAAATCAAACTGGCAAATGCACACATCTCCAAATCAAGAGAGATCAGAAAAAACTCTAAGGGTGTGAAGTAAACAACATATACAGAGGCTTTGAGCTTGGTCAAGGGCAAATAAGAGTCACATGTAGGGCTGAGTATTGAACTATTAACAGAAATATCCGTCCGCTAGCTAAAAAGAGCAAAGAAACGAGTAAAAACTAATGCAACAGCATATTCTACAGTCAACAGTTTCCATACTAGCCTTTCTAATAGTGCTTCAAGGCAATACATTTTTTATCAGCCTTGGTTGGAAGCATATCCCTGGCAGTTCATGGTGGCCTGTGCTTGACATAAATAAAAAAACATAAGTTCACTAATTAGGAAGCTGCTTCAACAATTCTCTGATAGGAATACAGCTTTAATTGTCATATTGACTTAAGAAAGAGGACGTTTAGTTAAATCTTCTGCAAAGGCTGCTTGCTCACTCATAACACCAACTGAAAATGTGAGGAGCTCAGGACTTGAAATGTCATTGGATGGGGAGCAACAAGGAAAGGTCTGAAAGCCTCAAACCTTTTAACCAATTAAAAAATTGCTATCAAACACTTTGTGCTGAAGGACCAGTTAAACCCTATTTATTTTACTTCAGCACTGCATGCAGTGACTATTCTCAACTTCAGTCAATGGCCCTTATGCTCACCCTAGATTATGACTCCAATACTGTAGAACAAACAATGCAGTCTAATAAATATGAAGCATGCATTGCAGAGCAGCGCAGTAAAAACAGCTTAATGTTTCAAATGAGAAAGTCAATTCTGAACATAAACGGCCGTATTGAGAAAGTGAGTTGCAGTTATTCCTCGCGTCACAATAAAGAGCGAAATTGGACAAAATAACTATATTCAAACCTCACTTAAAACAAAAAAACAACACAACAAAGGACAGGATTAGCAGGAGGTGTAGCTTTACTCTTTGAGCACAGTGTCCTCCTTTTCAAACACACGAGACGCTGAACTCTGCCAAACACAGATGTCCTTCACAGCCACCGAGGGAAGATGGCGTATCCGTATAGCTAATGTACCTCCGGTGGTATCCTGTGTCCTCTTCCCCAGCACAATGTGTGACAGCACCAGTTTTTAGCACAATCGCACTTCTTAGACACATTGAAGCGGTGTCTTATGCAGAGCTAATGCAGTAACGTTGCTACAATTCATGGAGGATTTGTCAGAAAACCCTCTTGTACTTAAAAAAGGATGTAGCCACTGGGTGGGAGGACTAATAGCTACAAACATAGTTGTACCAAGTCCATCCCACACAGATTTAGGAGAGGAGGGTGTGAAAATCCTATTTTCTAAAGTCCTCCCTGAGCAAACTCCATCTTGAGATATTTGGCTAAAGCTAACTATGGTGCTGAAATAGTTTGTGCAGATCCTGTGGTATGAGTCACATCTTACCGGCCACATTAGTGTCACACAGAAAGATGGGCACTGTGGGCAGAGCTGGCTGGCAGAGAGGAGTTGGTGGTAATACAAGCCATGCCAGTGTTTCTTTTTAAAGCCCTGTTCTCTCTTTACCATCCTGCATTACTGTAAATCCACTGTTCGTCTCCTCTGGGATGCGAGGCAAAGTGATAAAAGAAACAGGAGGAGGAAAGATGTGAAGGAGAGGTAGGAAAATAAAGGGAGCGGAGGAGGAGGAGGACTGGGGGGTGAGCAAGCAGAGAAAAGAGTAAAGGAGATGAAGCAGGGAAAGACGAGGAAGAGGTCATGAGATGAGAGTGGGTGGTGAATGGGAGGAGAGTGCACAGCCGGCCTGTCTGACCCTCACATATCCTTGTCAGTTACAAACTGCAGGGAGGCAGACCTTATTCATAAAAACGTCAATATTGGAGGAAATCCGTTGGTATAATTTACTAAGCACACATTCAATTAATATTCCTGCATACATGCAATTTTTCAAACATGACAAACCACCCTTCATCCCTGTGTAATCTGCAGAGAAACTGCTGATGTTGATCCATTGTGGCATTTTAGTGTGCATTCCAAAAAATAAATAAAAATGCCAACATGCCTAAAGATAACTTGTTCACAATCTGACAGAGTAAGTTCAAACAGTCAAATGGCAAACCTTTTATAAGATAAGGTAAAAAGGACAAGCAAATGTAATTGCTTAAAGCTGCACTAATAAATATTTTTGTCAACAACAGAAAAGATGACTGTGAAATATGAAAGGTGTTACTTGTAGTGACAAATCCACAGAAAATTATCACCCAACTCTGCAGTTCCCCTCAGCTTTACGTAGCGTTTTAGTGTCTTTTAGCTCATTATTTTGGTTTTACATCCCCTTCTTCACTCTCACTGCTCTCATCAGCCTCATTTTCATACGTGACAACAATGTTAGCAGCCAGCTGGTGAACAAAGTGGAGCATTTAGCAGCTTAAAAGCCAGATATTTCTAAAAGGAGAGTCAATATTGGACTTACATTCACCAGGAGGCCATAAACACGACTCCTTGTTTGCCGGGCGTGTAAATAAATAACTGTTCTCTAACATGTTCACCATATCTTTAACTTTATAAAGTGATAATATGTCAATGTTGTGCTTACAGCTTGTTACACTGCCCCCAAGTGGCCAAAAATAATGAATGCAGGTTTAATGTCACACATGTATGCTGTTTAAATGATGGATAAGAGTATAGCAAATAATTGGAATAAAAATGTAGTTGGAGTAAGATAAAGGGGAATAATATGTAATTATCTGTCCCTATTTAATCATTCAAGAAATACAGGAAATGTGTATTGTACATGCAAACATATTTTTATATTACAAATTGCAATAAAAATCTAACATTCTCTTTTGTCCTTGATAGTGTAGAAGAAAAGAGAAACTCAACATATATTCTGTACATTAGACCAACATGTTCAGACGTGATGGGCAGCCTCATTAGACAAGGTCACCTAATTATATGGACGATTAGGAAAGCTTACTGTACGTGTGTGTGTGTGTCAGATAAAAGAACAGAGATGAGATAGAAAAGATCAGAAAGTAAGGATCAGAACAGAGAAAAGTTAAAGGTGAAAAAGAGGCGAGACGTGAGGACACTTTGCTCCTGCTGCTGTAGCTTCAGTGGATTATGTGTAAATGGAGGTGGGACGCGCGCGCGCGCGCACACACACACACACACACACACGTGCATTAACACATCTGCAAGCATGAGCTCTCACATGTGCGCTCACGGGCTCTCACCAACTTGACTGAGCCAGACTGAGATAAAAACCTGGCTGATCCTTCACTGGCTTTACCTGTCAGGTCAGAGTGTGTGTTGATCTGTGTGCATGTTTGAGATCAGAGAGAGAGAGAGGGGTAAGAGAGGAAGGAACTTTTCACTAGTGCAATACTCCACCTCCTCGCTTTTAAATTAAAAAAAAAAAAAAAAATCAGCTGATTTACAGGAAGACATAAAATACCTTCAGTTTAGAGTAGAATACAACTCTACATTATGTGTCATTATCACTAATGCGCACCTCCACTTCTACCTAAAGTACAACCCGCCGCTGAACGCAACAAGTTTATACCTGCTGTCTGGAAATTGCCCAAAGTCATTCTGAGTAATATCGGAAATCACTTGACTTAAGTGAGGTGGATACAAAGAGGTAAATTACAGCATTTGATCACATATGAATGTACCAGACTCTTGAATGTGAACATCTGAGCTTGGACTTTTCTTAAAGTGGTATTGCAGCAATTTAGTATTACACTTCCATAAAGTTCAGGGACTCATAAGAGACTGATTTTAAAAAAGAACAGTCAAAATTGGTGTTGCAGAAGCTGAGATGTCCTGACTTTTTGTCCACTAGTATAGGTCGAGCTTCAAAAACACTGGATCCTGCACTTAAGGATGAAGACTGCACAAAAAACAAGATGACACACACAGCACATGCACAAACACATGTTCAGAGTCAGAGTAAACTATAATCTGTGAGGCGCACAAGATCAGATTAAGGCTGCACACGGACCAAACATGAGAGCGCTGACAATGAGAGAGAGAGAGAGAGACACAAACGGATCATGTGGACGAGTCTTGAGAAGTGTAAAATGTGAGAGGCCAGCCGCTTTAAAAAAGCAAAACTGTTATGATGGCTGTAATTCTGTTTTATTACCAGTTATTGTATTTTGATGAATCACTTGTCAAAATTCACTTCAAAGGTTGCACTTTATGACATCTTATATGCATGTCCAATTTTGTTACATGCATATTTACTACATATACATGCATACATCAATAAGCACGCATGTGTCAAAGCATTTAAATTATGCTCCACGCTGCTGTACTGTGCCCAACCTACCATGTAGAGTATGGCTACGGATGCATACACTAGTAGCATAAAATACACTTGCAGCAACAATTTTTACACATACAAATTCTGAGCTTATGAGAGAAAGCATCTTTGCGGTAGATGTTCATCCAAAATGACATGTTTTAGTAATTAACACATGAATTACTCCATCATGTAGTTACTATTCACAAGAGTATTACATTTAACAATTAGGCTAACTTATTGCCCCTAAATGTACTGCCTATAGTTAGCTATAGTAAGCTAAGCTGCATTATGAGACTCCTCTTAGTTACTGAGCACTGAATATCATATCTATTCATCTGTTTATATCAGGATGTACCGGATACCTTTCTCATTTCTTTGACGCAACTCCAGATAGATGACTCTGTTCTGCTGTAATCCAATAACCCTTTTATAAAGCCTCCCTAAACTAAGACTTCAGTCGCTCTGTTGTAAATATGCTCCATGTTGCTCATCCAAAGCCACTCACTGACAGTAAGCAACAATGATAGACGTTGACAGCAATAAAAACTGGGAGGCACTTCAGTCAATGTGTTGATAAGAGGAAAGTGCATCAGCTCAGCCATCAGAAGAAAGTGCAGCCAGAGAGACGATACTCAAACAAGACTTCATGTTATGGGTTGTTAATCCTATGAACCTGGTTTCAGGGATCCCTGATGTAGTGCCACCATTACTGTGGAGGGATATTACAACTGCAGCCTCTATGAAGCATCACTGTCACAATGGGAAGCTGGAACCCAGCAGGAAATGTTGGTATGTTCATTTTTAAACCTGAGATACAAATTTGTTGAAGGTTTTCTTAAAATAGCAGAACCATATAAACGTTTACGCTATTTAAAGCTGAAGTAGGATTACTTTTGGACCAAGCACATGTCGCATTTTGATTCATGTTAACTGTGACGGGCAGTGACAGCTGTTTAGTGCCCAGCGGTCAGCTCCAGATTAAAGACCAGTTCTGCAGTCAAATACAACAGCAGGAATATTTTAGCAACAAATGTTTTCTCGCTAAAGTAATGCTTATAAAACCTCCAGTGAATCACTTCCTGTGCAAAACACTGGAAGGAAGAGGAATACAAAAAGCCTAAAACTTAGAGTAAATCTCTACAAGATAATGAGATGGATAGATTCCGTCCTTCCACTCAGCCCAGTCATAGCATTTTTTCTCTACCTTTAATGACTTCAGTAATTGATCACTCTATAATGAGAATATTAGACAACACTAAATGCCATGTTCACAAATCTTTGGCAGTCAAGAAGGTTCAAGCCATCAGCTGCAGAATAAAAGCTTCCTCTCTGAGGACCTCATGTTATTCAGTTAGTGCTGGACTTCACCGAGCCTGAGAGGAGAGCAGTGGAGAGGAGGATGGAGATCTTGACCTCGACAGTCTGGAGACACACGATGGTGTTGTTCACATGTGGAGACTGGCTGAGGGGAAGAGGGTGCAGTGTGGAGGAGCACATCCAATCAGGAGGCCCTGCCTTGCATTGGCTGATGGAGAAGTGTCGCTATCGATACCACGTGTTCGATAACACAGCAGCCGTCATTGGCAAGCAAGAGAGAAGAGAGCAGGTGAATGGAGTTGGGAAGAAACAGGAAGGGACTTGGCAGAAGAAAAATGACAAAAGGGAGGGACGAAGAGCAGAGGGGGTGAGGCAGATGAGCGGAAGGAAGGAGGGCAGGAGCAGGTGAGAGAGCTGCTGAGTAAAGTGGAGGACATGTTGCAGGAGAACGGAGGATGGCACTTCTCCCTTCACATGTATCAGAGGCTGGAGGAGGAATGGAGTCGCAGGGAGCAGAAGCTGAGAGCTCGACTGGAGGCCAAGACAGATGTGGGAAGTGTGGGGAGAAAACAAAAGCCAGCAGAGACGAAGATAAACATGAAGCCAGAGCAGGAGCAGAGGTTAGAGACAGAAGAAGAAAAGCAGGAATGTAGCCTGAGGAAAGCGCAAGAGAACAAGGAGGAATGTGTGAAAAGGAAGATAAATAGAGGGGAAGAGGGAGCGAAGGTATAGCTTAAGAGACTGAGCAGTGAGGAGGAGGAGTGGGATACAAGCTCTGACAGCAGAGAAGAGAGGGAGGAGAGCACTGGAGTGAAAACTGGAATGATGGCTCCATTTCGGCCTAATGGGCGTCAAAGGTTAGCCTTTAGTCCAATCAGAAGGCTTGCCTAAAGTAACATGGCTCAGTCAAGTGACACACTTATTCTTTCATGCTGCGTCATGTGATGACCCACCCACAATAAACCTAAGAACAACTGCGGATCCTCACACAGTGCTTCAGAGGCCGCACTGCCGAGACAACTGCACTTACTCTGAAAACGTGGAATAGTTCTGTAAATATGAAGCTACAGCCAGCAGCCCGTTAGCTTAGCTTAGCACAAAGACTGAAAACATGGGGAAACGGCTAGCCTGGCTCTGTCCAAAGGTAACAAAAAGTATGGCAACCTCATGTTGATGTCAAGACTGCAGGAAGTTACTGTGCTCAGCCAAGAATAAGTCTAGCGCACAACCCCGTTTAATTTTTACACAAACATATAACATGTAAATTTGTGAGTTTACAGGTGCTGATAAGAGGGTTTCTTTACCTTTGGACAGAGCTAAGCTAGTTGTTTCTCTGTTTCCAGTCTTTATGCTAAGCTAAGCTTTAGCGTCATATTTACAGTACAGACATGACGGTAGTATCGATCTTCTCATCTAACGCTCGACAAGAAAGCAAACAAGTGTATTTTCCAAAATGTCAAACTATTCCTTTTAATGTATAGAGCAGGACTGATACAGTACATCAATATATGTAAAGCTATTTGTGTTTTTCATGTAGACTTTTGTCATATGCTGCCAACCTTCAAAACTGGTTAAAACTCCTATTAAGCACCATCTAAGGATAAATTAAGTCATTTTCTGCTCAGTGCCTTGTGGTTTGAATTGTCACCATTCTGCTCTGTGGTGAATCTATTGTTGGTCGCATGTTCAGTGCCCATGCAGGTTTGTAATTAAAAAGCCTTTCATAGCAGGATTGCTTACATTTTATTGGTTTTGCTTCTGAAATCATCAGGAATGTGAGACGTGTGATCACAGACCTCAGCTCTCTCCCTAATTATGTACAGTACATTCCCGCTGTTTTCGGTTATACTGGACTAATTAAAATCTAATTTTCTTGCTTGAGAACAAGAAGCTGTTATCCATGAAAAAGTTGGAGAATAAACTGTGATGAACATTGAGGTTGTCATTATTCTTTTAATTCTATCATTTTAATTATTTTATTCAATTAGCAAAAAATGAGGCAATCGCTGTCACTGCATGCAGATTTTTATGGCAGAACTGAGGGACGTGTGGTCTGCCACCCATTTCATTACATCTGAACAAATTGGCATTTGGCTTCAGGGAATTGCTGTCTCTCTTCGGCTGACACAGACAGTTAATCCTCATCTCTGGCTCACAGTCATGATGCCATGCAAGGTCAGGCATGTTGTAACCAACGAGGTCAGTCTCGGCCCGGGACATCAGCCAGAAAAGTCCAAAATGCACAAAATCCTCCAAATAATACCTCCATCCCTCTCGCTGGAATTGGTTCAGTGCATTCAAACTTTAAAGTAATTATAAAAAGCTACCAAAATGCCCAAACGCCCCAAGTTTGTGGGTCGGTGGTTTTTCATTTTTTGGAGCAATAAAAAGATTTTCAACCCAGTATTAATTTGTGAGGTACGGTAGAGTGAAGAAAGCGTGCAGACAATCTTTTTTTTTTTTCTTTTTCTTTTTCTTATCCGCTTCCTTTAATTAGACCTGGAAATCCACTGTGACACTAATTTGGTTTGAGAAGTCTTCTGTGCGTTGCCACACATGAGCCACGGAGAGATACAGTATGTTTTCAGGGTTTCATTGCAACCAAACACTACACCAGATGCTTTCAGCAGTCAGTTCCTCCTGGTTAGGCTGCATAAGCTATCAGTGAATTTATTTGCAAGTATGTTTGGGATCAAAGCCTGCATGCTCGTCTCTGGATGGCATATGTATGAGTTGGATTCCAAAATGTAATTAATAAGTGTAATTTTTTTAGAGATTGTTATGGAGATGGACCCTGCTACTGCCTTAAATATTTTATGTTAAAGGGTCAACTTCTTTCTATGAGCAATAAGTCCTTCATGAACACATAATTATCTGCCAAAGTCAGAACAGTTTTAGTTATTTCACACGAAAGATTTCTGTATTTGTGCTTCGTGGGTACATTTCGTACCACTCTGAAGTGATGAAGCAGATTAGCTGAGTTTTTGAGCGTTAATGGGGAACTGATTTTACACATGAGAATCTATTTACGGGTCTTGGGGCGTGTGTGTACTAGTGTATGTGTGCAGAAAGTTGTATAAAGCTGCACAAAATCTGAAAAATGTGGTCGGTTGGGTCTGAAGTTTAAAAAGAATCTGGTGGTGTGGAGTTAGAAAGAAGTGAGTTTACCAGACCTCTGTAGCTCCTCACTTCTGCTCCAGGCTACATTAGCAACTACTAGCATAACACACCTGAATGTCCGACCCAGTTGTCAGTGGTCGAGTTGGATTGTGGGTAATGTAGGCGCTAAATGTTGACAAAAAGAAGAGTGTGGGGAATAAAAAAGAAAACGTCTCGTTCTGCTGCAACGATTTGGATCCTTTTTTTTTTTTAAACTGTCCATCGTGAGTCTGACTGTTATAGGAGTGCAATGTTAAATCAGTGGAGTAAACTCTTTATAAAGATGTTTTTCTAGTAACTGTACTCTTAGATTGTTGCTATTTAGTCATGAATAATTAATGATAAAGACATTTTTAGGGTTTGAAATTAAGTTTTCAGGGGCTTTAACATTTGAGATCTCTCCGTTCAATAGCTTTTCTAACCAGACCAACTTAGTGTAAGTTGACCTTTTGTCTTTAGATTTGTCTCTATAGACCAAGTTTCTAATAAACATTTATTAACATTTAACTGTTGTCTTTAAATGTATATCTATCCAGCACAACAGAACAGTAAATTTTCTCCTTCAAGGTCTTTGTATTGACACCTCTGACACACCTCTTTTATTGGGCTTCATTGCACAAGATGAAATCTCAGAACATGGTCAGGTAGTACTGTAGCTCCTCATCAACTTTAACTGCCATTAAACACCTGCGTGAGCTCATGACACACACTGGGCACAAACTGTTTTATGTGTTAGACAATATTTATAGCAGTCATCGCAGATTATATGAGGGCCAATTGAATGAAATGTTCATCAGCAGTCCCAGTTGTCTTATGTAACATTAAAGATCACTGTTGGTCAGGAGCCCACTTATCTGTAAAATAAAGCACACTAGTGTAACACGAGAGAGTAAAAGTAAACATTAAATTAAATACGGGGATACCCATCTTACATTGTAATGGCTTTCCCCTTCAAGCAGCGAGCTAATAGTAACGGAGTGCTCTCCAACTAAATTATGACATGGAGCTAAAAACAACTTTGGCTCTTGGATCCAGAGGCATTTTATCTCTCTGGCAACAGCTGTATAGGGGAAGCACTTGTCATGGCCACTGCTGTTGCTATGAGACAAGTGACAACCCATTTGATGTGCAGCATTCGTCAGCTAAAAGCTGAAAGATTTTAACTTTCAGCGCCGCGTGTTTTCTGAGTGCAAAAAATGTCCTCTGCTCACAGCGGCAACAGGATCCACATCAGCATGGCCTTCCCTATGAAAGCACAAGATGAAGGAGCCAGTGGTCTGAACACAATCCAATAAAGCTTTACCCATTCTGGTGTCACTTTTCTCACTTTAGGTAACCTAGCAACAAACATTCATCTGCCAGTTTCTGCCAATCTGTACAATATCAACAGTCAGTGGTCAATGAGAAGCTCAAGGTGAACTATTCAGCTTGCAGTGATTAAGATAAAAATGTTATTTCCCTGTACAATCTCATTACTATATATCATCTGTGTAATTCTGTGGACTCCTTTCTGATATAACATCAGTTCTTAGTGATGTAATTGTTGCCATCAGGCCAAAAGTTTAAGGAACCAACTTTTCAAATTAACAACTATAAATCTTTTTTTTTTCAGTTCATCTGTAAAGTGAGGTGTCGTAGAATTTGTATTTCCTTTATTACCTGTAATGTTAATGTCTTTTTTGCTGTAGTTACTGTTAAACTTGCTACAGGCACAGAATGAATTTCTGAAAGGACAATCAAGTAAACTAACTTAAATTACACTGAATTTTAATTAACACTCTTTTCCCAGCACAGCGATTCTCACTTTGTTAAATCTGACACTGAACACCTGAAAAACGATGTGTGATGAAATGTAATTTATTTTGTGGTCGGCCGGTTTCCGAGCACGTAGCATAATTACGCCACAGTTATTGAGAAACACAGTTTTGCATGACAGCATGACCCAGTGACCTAGTAAAACACACCTACAGCTACAGCTTAAAACAATCATTGATCACTCAGCATCAACAAGGGAAAGAAGGAAAATAGTTTGTTTTGGATGTTGAGATCTATTTCAATTTCTTCATTGTGCGTGCAGAACAGAAGTAGCTCCGGGACGTGATTAGCCTAGCTTAGCGCAAAGACTGGCAGCAGGGGAAACTGAGCCTTGGTTCATGAAAATTTAAAAATACACTCCTAAAAAAAAAAAAACACTGACGACTCCGAATATGTTATTATTCTTTATCTTGGTTATTTAACATGTTTAACTGCTTTGTGCTGATTGGTCCGGGTGGATGATTTAACATGCAACACACACACGGTAACACTTGCATGTGTAAAGTACAGATGCTCTCTTCCTATCACCTCATCTGTGTGAATCAACTGTGTGAGCTATTGTACGAGCCTCAGAGGTGAGATAATAATAGAGAAAAGTACCAAGACCACTGCCAAGTGTGTTTTTTGTGTGTATTGAACTTCACTGCAGATATTACCATTTCTTTATGCGAGTCTAGAAAGACTTTGTTACATGCCTCCTTTTACTCACTCACCTTCCTCTACCTTTAGGCTCATAAACAACACACTCACTATTCAACTTAAGACCGTCGAGGTGAAACGACCTGCACTGCAGCTACATACTGAAATGATTCACTGCAAGGTGACTTCCTCTACTCTTTTTAATCTGGCACATTCCACAATGGATGTCCTTATTACATAACAGTCATCCATCACACACACACACCAGATTAAAGCACATTGATAAGGTTTTGTCGCAATCAAGTCTTTTTGAAAGGTGAGTAGCCAAGAAAGGTGAACATAAAATCCAAGCACCCAGTGCAGAGAATGAGATCAGACTGAGTTTTGCACTGAGTAGCAGCCACCTAAGGAAATGGTAGAGACTAGTAAGACCTCAACGTCTATAAAACTCAGTAACCAGTAATGTCCAAACTACACTGTAATGAAGATTAAACCAGGATTACAAATCTCTGACAACAGTCTCAACATTTCTTGTGTTCTTGGTAACTTCAGCAGTCCGTGTACGTCAGAGGACCGGGCAGCAGTGTGAGGTTGGACTGGACTGCTGCAGTATACCGGCCAACAGAGCGAGCTACAGTAGCTGCCCGGGCACAGAGCCCAGCAGAGGGTGAGGGGACGAAGAGGGCAATGCGAATTAGATGGAGCGATAGCGATAAAGTGATGGATAACTAGAGGCAGAATGACATAAAACAGAGGACGTACAGTAGCAGGGAGCGATATACTTGTAGAGGGCAGCAGAGGGAATGAAGGGACACAGAGGACAAGAGAGAGACACATCCATGACTAATGATAAAAACTGAATAAAGTCGATATGTTTTGAGAAGGAAACAGCATTGGAAACTCGGGCAAAGATGAATCCTACAGGCGTTCATAACACCAAATGCACCCTCGTCCTTAAAATGTTAATTTTCTGTCTCAGCGTCATGTGGGAACAAAAATCAGTCACTTTTCTGTGAAAGATGCTCCACCAATTTGCCTGCTTAGGACTCAGCAGGATCTCCACAACATTCCCACGTACAACACACAAAACAGTATGACATTATTATTGTAGGTATGACAGGTATTAGACGGCACTCTCTTTGGCGTTTCCCTGAAGATACGGAAGCAAAAAATCACCTAGCAAATAAAAAGTTTACCTTTGAGATCTGTGATGCTTCCAAATGCAGATCACACACCATTATCTCTCATCTGTGGAAGCAGATTTAACAGTGTGCAGATTCTATGTGATGTTTAACATGATGGCAAATGGTTTAAACAGTCATTCAACTTAAAAATAAGTTTTAAAGTCCATTATTTAGGCAGCCCTCATATCAATTTTACAAATTCCTAAATCATCCTACAGTCCCAACACCCGCAGTGAGAAAAAGGCAAAATCTATCTGAATTTAGACCGTGACTTTTAGGCCATGACTTCGCAATACTGTATATGTGGGTTGAGGAGACATGTCAAAAAGTTTTCACATTTGACCACAATTACTCAATATTTCACATTCACATTGTGAAATAACTGAACAAACAAAGTCTGTGGGTCAGTGAGTGTCTCAAAAGAAACTCTTCATTTGCTGTTTTGTTCTGAAGGAGAGCAAAAGGCCAGAACAGTTTGTGCTCCTGAAGAGAAATGTGACAGAGGTCAGATTCAGCCCTGCACAGCCACTCTGGGCTGCTGGTCTCCAAGGTTACGATGCGCAAAACAGTTGTTAGAATATTCAGAGCAATACAGACACTAATTGTAGACATTAGTAAAGAGTTCTCACTGTGCACACAAAGCATGTTCTGGGTAGGGGATTGAGAAAACTGATTTCCCAAGCCCCAGTTTCTTGGCACATGTATACACATAACCGGGTTTCTATTCAGCTTTCTACATGTGCACATGTGCATGACAAAAACTTCAGACAAACACTTGCTGTGACAACAGTGCAGTGGGATGAAAGGAGAGTGTCTTGCTGCATGTATATGTGGATTTACAGTCACCAGGTTACAGTGAATGTCTTGTGTGCATGTAAACGCACTGAAAATGGAAAAGTGAGCAAGTAATGCCCCTTACTAAGGAGAGTAAGAAGAGTGTTAAGATGCCTTCTAGCAAGTCAATCCACCCCAAACGGCTCCAGTAGAGCTGCTCAGGGGCAAACAGTAGGACTACCCATGTGTGAAGGTGGGAAACTGAGTGTGAATTAGGAAATAGCTGGAAAAGAGCAAGCGTGCTCTGTTAACTTTGCACGATTTAAAAAACAAAAACAAAAAAAAGTTAAAAGAAGGCTTCTCAAGGACATAAACAAAATCCATTACGTCACGTCTCTGTTCCCTGTTGTAAAGGACAGGATTCCTGAGCGCCAAAGCAAACCCTTTCACCTGATCAAAGTCATGACATCATCCTCGCAAGATGTGCAAACAGGAAACATTAAAGAAGTGTTGTCAGGGAAACGGTGCAACTTGTCTTCAACAGCAACAGATGGATACAATTCAGAGCTCAGTTTACAGACAGACTGTAGTTCCCCTTTCTGTGTCGCAAGAGAAACAACAGTCGGAAAACGGCCAACTCAAACAGAGATTGTGTTAACTGACTACGAGCTCACAGTGCCTACAGGTAGCTCTAACTGAACTCCCAGTGCAACAACACAGTGTTCATTGACAAAAACACACATCTAATTCAGCAGTCACAAAAAGAAGTGAATGTAACAGCTGAATAAATCAGTCGAGATTCATTCACTGGGCATAAGAATGCCACAGAGAGAGAGAGAGAGGGCCGAGAGACCTTTTAAATATAACCAAATCCATGAGAGCACAAAGGAAACCAGCCTGTCAGTAAATTGGTAATGTCAGGAGGCCAAATTAAAGTGTTGATTAGAGGCCACTCCTACAGCTTCCTGAAAACAGAATTATATTGCTCTCATTCATTACATATGGAGAGTGATTGGATCGCCCCATTAATAATACTGGACCTGTGTGTGTGTGTGTGTGTGTGTGTGCGTTGGTGGAGGATTTAATAAATGAAAACAATGACGTACTGAATCAGTGGTCACCAAGCAGTTTGGTAATGGAATCATTTTCACTTTGGTTTTAGGTTTTTATTCCGCAATGAAAAACATGACATGCTGCCATGTTTTCTTCAATGAATGTCAAACAGGTAAAGGTAATAGTTATAAAAGCCCTCATCCAAAGAAGGCACTTGGGTCTGGGGAAAAAGCGTGGCTCACAATCACACAGTCTGTGACGACGTTAAACGTGGGACTTGTGGGTTTGTAAAAAGCGACTGCTGAGCTTTCTGATTTCAGCTCCTCGGCTTTCCTTGCTCGCATACATTTTTTTTAAAATCTCTGGCGGCTGGTGTTGTGGTTCATAACAGACTGCAAAGCAAAACGGATCCATCAGAAGGTTTTATTGCTGTTTAGAGTGTATTTTTGGAAGTTAATTGCATTCATCTCCCACAGACTGACCTGCTCTTATAAAAACGACACAGACGTAAAGACCTAATACATTAATGCAATATCTTTCCACCAATACCTATGTCTGGATCTCTCTTTCTGCATGGCACACACACACAGTCACACTGGGTGGTTCAGATGAGGGAAATGGATTGAAATAAATGGGGAGATAATCAGGTGTAAAATCACTCTGGTTTTCTTTCTGCAGTAATTCAGTAATTCTCTCAGACTCTCTCAACGCACAGGGCCATTTCTGTTTTACACAACACTAACAGTACTAATCGCAGGGCTTCTAACACACACACACACACACACACACACACAGTAGGGAAATGTTAACCTGTCAGCTCCCAGAGGTATGTGACTACTCCCAGAAAAGCACCACTATTTCATGATTTTTCTCTGCCTTCTTCTCCCACAGTGGGCTTTTAGTCCATTTTTACACCTTCAGCTTTTCCACCTGAGCTTCATATTATTCCCTCCTGTTGTTGATCAGTCGTCATTGCCTATCTGTCCTTCTGTCCGTTTACTCCTCTTTATCCTCCATTTCCATCCCTCCTTGTATTATTTGCCTTGTATAAAACCTGAGCCACAGAGAGACTCTCTGTGGCTCAGGTTTTAAACAAGTATGTTAACTTGTTAAGAAAAGGGGCTAAATGGAAACAATGCAATAAATGGTAATGTCAACTAATTCTTATTTATAATTATTAATAAATATTTTTACCCTGTGGGTTGTGTTTCTACAGTTTTCATGATTTATTCGACAATCCAAAATTTGGGATAAAAATATTCACTTGACAGTTGGTAACTAAGCTAGCATGCCTGCCACTATCTGGTTGTTAGCTGGCAGCAGAGTGGCAGAAAGCAAACAGTAGACGTTGGTGTTGCACATGGACTCCTTGGAGAGCTGTAGCAGATTTGCCTGGAGAAACAAACGCACATGCCACACACAAAAACACACAAGTCCATCTAATGAGCTCTGCTGTTGCAAAGGAATATATTAAAAGTGTTTAATGCACCGTATCTCACCTTGCATATTGTCTGAGAGAGGCGGGCCTAAAAAGCAGCCACGTTACTGTGCTTATTTAATAGATATAGTGTTTGCAGTAAAACTAAACACTTGGTTAGTCTGCACACAAATATAAAGAGCAACAATCTTTGAGAGACAATGTTACATTTTCAATTAAGATGAACAACCCAAACTACACTCTGACAAAAACAGAGAAAATAACATGCACTGAGGTTTGAATGACAGAGGAATTGTTGAATCAACTGCATCATCTGTAAAAGACAAACACACTAAAACTAAAATGCTTCAACACTAAAGAATGTACAAAACAACTAGATGAGAATATTACTGTAACACATCACTTTTCTAAACATGTGTGCCTGGTGCATGGATGATGTGTGACCACCTTCCTTTACACTGGAACAATGGCTGCCTTGTTCATTATTGAAGCAGGGGGAACAAAATAAATACATTTCTAAATGTATCGTCTTTGTGTTGTACAAAAGCTTCCAGCATCCAGCTTTTAATATCTGCGATGCTCTCAGGTGAAGGTGTTGGCAGTCAGGTTGCTATAGAGACTGCTATATCTGTGAATTACCATCATAACAATGCCAGTGGTTTCCTGGTCAGGATATAAATTAAACCAGGAGAATAGGTCAACCTGGTTTAAAAAGTGGCTTTTTGAAACTGTTTTTTTCTAAATGTTATTCATTAAACAAGATTAATGTCAAGCACCTGCGTTAGTGCTCATTACTGAGAGCAGGTGCACATGGCTCTGGCCTCAAGGTGCTCGTAAATGCTGGAATGGATCAATAAAAGCCCATTAATGTGGTGAAATCAATGAGTAGAAACAGATAAAAGAATAGAAGCAGAAAAACAGAAATAAATGGGGAAAAAACTGTAATTGGGGCTAAACAGCAGATTTCTGAAGTCCCGGAGTAACTCTTATCTTCCTTTAGGAAATTGGTTTAGTTAATCCACGACTAGGCTGAATCAAGGATTATTAGAAACCTTGAGTTAATCTGGTTTTACTGGTATACAAATGGTCTGTGCTGCAGTTGATCTGGTTTAAAAAGGCCCTTTTAGTCTAGAACTGGGCTTAATCGCAGTCTCTGAACTGGTCTAAAGTTCAGGAACTAATCCAGGTCAGTGTTGTACCTGTAAACCGACCCAGAGCTTTAGACGGTCAATTAAAGTTGCATGATCGACTGTACCAAGGGCACCACTTTATAGCAGGTCTTAAAGCATAAGAGCTGGTTGCCCTAGCAAAGTCATCAACTATTTTAGGATAATTTTTTTCAAGCTCAGAAACTTTTACAATTTTTCTCAACACTTTGAATGAAATAGCATCAAAATAACCCTGTAGCTATTGTTCTTCTGCTGGAGATGGTGGATTATTGCGTGGCTCTAGATATGGTAATGTCGGTGTGTCGGCTGGTTGGTCAGCTCACCACTTTGGTCCAGACTGAAATGTCTCAACAACTATTGGATATTATGCCATGAAATTTGGTTCAGACATTCATGGTCCTAATAACTTTGGTGATCCCCTGACTTTTCAATTAGAAACCACAATGAGGTTTTTGTGAAATGTCATGACAACTATTTGATGGATTGCTGTGAATACACATATTGATGTCCCATCAAGGCGAACTGTAATAAATCTGGTGATCTCCTGACTCAACATTTGAATTTCTCCAGTACTTTTGTTTATGACCAAGTAACCTGCCAAAGTAATGACATCTGTAGACTCTGTCTGTTAAGATATTGATACAGACATTGATAGACAGAATGCAATACACTAACTGCTTATGATGATTTCGATGATTCTTTCATATAAAAAAAAAAGCTTCTTTCCTTGGATTAAATGTTTACTATGAGTTCTACAGTAGTACATCGTTGTAGGCATTACACTGTGTAAGCGAGTGAATGTGTGTAAAACACTAATTCATAATGTAGCACTGTTACTTTCATTAATCATTCTAAGTTTTGCCCTGCAGCCCTTCATTAGCACCCGGTTCCTCCACTGCCTCCCTCCTCTCTGAGCAGCCCTCCTCCATCATTCCTCCATCACTTATCAGTTCATGTGATCTCCACAGAACTGACACCAGTCACTTGACATGACTTTCAATTCGCCCCTCGCTCGCTCGTTACACCTCTCGTCGTCTTCATCTCTAATGTCTGTCTCTGTCACTCTTCATTGTAGCTGCCTCGCTTTGATCTGTGATCATTCGCACATCTCACTGCTGCCTCTGTGTCATTGCCCTTATATTTTGGTTTATTTATCTTTTCACATTCTCTCCATTTTGGCCTATTTTTCTCTTTACTCACTCCTGCTCCCTTATTCATACCCTCTTTTTGTCAGTATGCATCTTTCCTGAAAGCTTTGACACTAGACAGCATATAAAAATCCCTTTCTTAACTTTTTAGGCTTTCTGTTTTATACATATTTCTCTATTTGTCTTTCTTCTCTCGCATGTCGCCGGTTTCCCCACTCCTCCTATTCTTTTCTTTCTCCTTCTTGTTGTATTTTTTATGTTTTTCTTTGCCTCTTTTTTCTCCTCTCCTCTATTCATCTCTGCTGTTAAATATTTGATTATGAGCGCACTGACATGACACCACTGTTCCCTGCTGGAGCTGAGGGTGTTTAGATCTCAAAGCAGAGGATGAAGAGGGAAACATGCAGCACTTTCAAACACACATCTGAGCCTTTTCTGTGTCACTATCTTCGTAGTGCTGTTTCAGAACAGCCAATCATAGAATTTTTTGTTGGATTATATCAAGAAGAGCAAGGTCAGAGAACATAGATGCAGAGACAGAGGCATCCGTCCAACAAGGACATTAAATGTGGGGAGAATATTGGTTGATGTAGCTTCCACTCAGACGTTTAGCAGAAGCTATTAAGTAACTGCGTAGGCACTGTAAATTAGCCACTATAAAAATTTGCACAATTAGCATCTGTAATGTGTTTTGTGTAGTTTATAGTCCAGGTGCAAACACAAACTGCTCAATTTTAGGGGAAAATTTGCCAGAGTTTGCATTTGAAATTATCAATCCAACCTGAATTTAACTGCATTAAAAGTATGTTGAAGCATATACTTTTCTTTGTGTCTGTTCAAGGCGTGGGCTCTAGTGAGAAGCTGCTGATGGCTTGTCTGAATGTGCAGGAGCCAACACTTCAGGGGAAACAAGCAAGAAAGAGGAGAAAAAAGCAGCCAAAGAGAGACGAGCATGCACGTGTAACAGTAAAAAATAAGAAATGCAAGCCATTATGCATGCAGCTAGCAGCTAAGTTGAGCTAAAGCGTTAACCCACTGACCTACACAGCCAGCAGTCTGTGTGAAACGCTGAGCGCTTGCTTGCTAACAACCAGGCCGCCACTGAAAAGCTGACACTGTGTCCACCAGGAAGATTTATAATTCAAACCCTGATGAACGTACCTGTAATGGAACAGAGTGAAATTTAAGTGCACCAAACCAAACAGAGCTGGAAGTAAACGCAACCTCCAGGAAATAATCTGGTATTAAAGGATCAGTTCACCCAAATCAAAACATTTTCTTACTTGCTGTAAGTGGCGTCTAAACATTTAGATAGTTTCGATTTGTGCTGCCACGTGAAGACTGATTGAAGTGACTGGAATTTCACAAAATCACTTTGTAAAACTCAACAGCAAAGCGGTTTTTTTGGGGGTTTTTTTCCAGAAACAATTTCCCCACAGTTACACAGGATTATCTACATACTTCCCTGTGAACAGTTTTATTTGAGACCATTTCTTCAGCAGAAAGTAGTAACAGAGTTGTTTTTGGAAGGACTCAACATGGCTGCTGAGTTTTCCTGATGTAATTCTTCAGTGCTTTCAGCAGCACAACTTCTTTCATTGTATTGCAGTGGCGGCAGAAGTCTGAGAGATGAATATCTCAAAACCTCAGCAGATAAAACTATCTGCATGACTTAATATCACAAGGGGCAACTGAGAAAATGTTTTCTTGTGATTTGGATGAAGCAACACTTTAACCCCAAATTCCCATCTAGAACAAAAACTACAATTATCACCATAGAAATAGAGGATAGAAAAACATGAATATTTGTAACGCACTGGGAAGCTGATGTAACAAACCGAGAATGAATTAATTTCACAACTCAGAGAGATCTTTGTTTGTCCAACGATGAAGACATTAACTAAACCAAACGTTTATACTGCCAAATCTGTAAGAGGAAGAATGTAAGCTACAGCAATCAAAGTAATTCCTGTATTATTTGCCTGATCAAATGGACAATTGGTCGATAAAATCTTAGACAGAATAGCCAGATATCTTTAATGTTAAACACATTTTAAGGTGTAACGTGACTTGCTGGGACAGCATGTTGCTCTACTGGGGAAAGACAAAATGACCATAACTGTGCAGGCCAAGCCTCCACACTGATTGTAAGCAGAGCATGGTACAGCAGGGTGCTATGGCCTTCATGTATACTGACGGGTCATGAATGGATCTCAGTTTTCTGTGGTTTTGGTGCATGCAGCAGCGGCGTTTATGTCAGTATTTATGTCTGCAGGCTGCAAATACCACATCTCTTTCAGCAGCTGGATGTCCAGCGGCTTTTTGGTGTGTTTGTCATTTTTCACACAGAGCAGTTAAAACAGACAAAGTGGTGCAGAAATGTGGGTGTGTTGCAATGCAGTTTTGAAACTTCTTTGAAAACATGACAATTTTCCGTCTTAGAGACAGCTCAGGAAGCTGATCAGCTGAGTGTCAGTGTCATGCTGCCTCATTCACATCTTCCCACACAGCTGCACGGCTCCGCTAGCTCTCTGCCTTATTGTTCACACCCTCCCTCTCACTGCCTTTGTATTCTGGCTCCATCTTCCTCCTGATGAAACTCCAGTATGGTCCTTACTACTTTTAGACCTAATCCTGGTCTTTCTTTACACTGCTGTAACTCTCTCTGCCTGCATTTCTTCCATTCTGTCACAGTCTCCCTCTTTTCAACCCAACTTCCCTTTCCACACTGTTTTCTCCTGTGCTTCCCTCTCTGTCTCAGAGACAGTAATGATTGGTCCTGTCATCCGGTCGGCTAAACTGTCTGAGGCTGAGGCTGGTTTGTGCTGGTAAATCATTTCACAGCTGTTGCATTAAAAACCTTTAATGTCAACTTTTCAGCAACTGGGAAAAAACACACTGACATTAGCTTCACCACCAGGAAAGAAAAAGACTGAAGTTAAAACCAATCTCCCAAATTGGATTTACAAGGTTTTCACCTGATAACATATCATGTGAGCCCAACAGGAGCCTCTAATGGTTCATAAAAGGTCTGAAATTATATTCTGGGTGGTTTGTATATTAGCTGATAAGGAAGGCAACATTAAACTGCCAGATTTTTGCATTGGAGTTTAGTGCGATGTGCTCGAGCACAAAGAGAAGAGAGGAAGAAAAAGAGAAGGAGAGGAAGTGGCACATAGCAGGGCTGAAGCTAAGATAGCTCCCATTGTAGTGAATCAAAGTGCCGCTAATTGGTTACAATTATAGAGACAAGATGAGAGAGAATACAGAGCTGTGTGTGTGTGTGTGTGTGTGTGTGTGTGTGTGTGTGTGTGAGAGAGAGAGAGATGCACACACACAGACAGAAGCTGATGAGAGTGTGTGTCAAGGTAGCAAAATAAATGACTTAAACATGTTTTATGGGAGGAAGGAGGAGAAATTCTTTGGAGTCAGAGCACTGGAAGGATGAATAATTTACACCACATTTACAGGATAATGCAGTTTGAACCTCGCTCAGCATTTCTTTGCATTAGTGCTTATTACACATACTTCTACATCTGACCCTGATTGCTTTGTGTGGTCTTCCCAAAACTACCATGAGTCTGGAGTGCTGTCAGTGCTGTGTCTCACCAGTTATGTGCTGCAGGAATGGGAGCAATGATCCAAGGTGGAGCAAAGTGATGATCAACTGCTGGGGGTGCAGCGGGGCCTGAGCCGGAGTGATAAGAAAAACAAACTATATGTGGCGAGGAGGCGCTGCGTCTGTAAATCTCTTTTTAATACCCTGCAGTCATGTCGTTTCCCCTCACAACAATAATTTACAAACAATCCAATAGTGGCTTCTCGTGGGAAGCCCTGTTAGATTAAGTCATTACCGAACTACCCAGATGATTTTTCATAACCTGTCATACACACACAACAGATTTATATGTTACACTTACTGAGGTTTAAATTCACACGCACATCTCACAAATGATACACTGAACAATTACCAGGAGAAGAAAGCAGCAAAAGACAGCTATATAACGCAATGTCTGTTGTCTAGATGACCACATACTGCTGGTTTGCCATTCAAACACACTCCCAGGCAGACACCAATTATGACTTCATTCTCACTATCTGAGTCATCTGTGGGGCAGACAAGGCGATTTAATTCAAAACTGAAATTGAGCGAAGCTGTTACACAGAGTGTAATCATACCATGTTTGCCACCTCTGCAAAAAACAGAGCTCCCCGAGGCTATTTACTTCACCTCTGAATGAAATATTGAGATATTACCCTCATCACAGTCTTTGTTTCAGATTCACAGCAACGACTGGAGCCCTAATAACCCCAAAAGACCTCTCAGTTATGAACATGGTTATGTGTGAATGGAATGAGAAACCAAAAGCATTATGGAAGTGGATTTCCCCTACCTGAGGCCCGTCTCTCAAGTAAGCCTTTGTCTCGTTCGTCTACACACACACACACACACACACACACACACACACACACACACACACACACACAGATGATTGCACTTATTTTGTTTATGAGTTTTGGAATGCACAGTTAATTGCTTGCCTCTGAAATGTGGAGTAAAAGTGATTTGTGTACTTGTAGCCCTGTAGTCAGGGGTCACCTGCAGGTGGCAGTAATGCATTTCACTGAGCTACAGTGCCTTGCAAAAGTATTCATACCCCTTGACCATTTCCACATTTTGTCACGTTACAAGCACAAACTTAAGTGTATTTTATTGGGATTTTATGTGATGGGCCAACACAAAGTAGAGCATAATTGTGAAGTGGAAGGAAAAAGATACGTGGTGTTCAACGTGTGATTTTTTTTTTTTTTACAAATAAATATCTGAAAAGTGTGGCGTGCATATGTATTCAGCCCCCTTTACTCTGATGCCCCTAAATAAAATCCAGTGCAACCAGCTGCCTTCAGAAGTCACCTAATTAGTAAATAGAGTCCATCTGTGTGTGCTTCAATCTCAGTATAAATACAGCTGTTCT
>LKNJ01002600.1:517-34541 GCA_002120245.1 Maccullochella peelii
TATGTATATATATGTGTATATGTATATATATGTGTATATATGTGTATACACACACAGTATATTTTACATTATCATTGCCTCTTTGAATCATTGAAAAGTATGCATGTTGATAATGTAACTTTGACAAAAAATAATGCAGACTTGATGTTTCTGTTATAGAAGTTTCAAGAGTCAATTAGAGTCTAATTGATTTCATATCATACAAAAATGAATGGAGCTCAGTGGATGCCTGGAGTGGTAGAACAAGTACAACAACGCCACGCAGCCTTGTTTGCAAAATGGTTAGCTGTGATGTAGAGTATACATGGTCTGTAGTAGAGTAAAAAGGTTAAATCATGTAAAACCACTGGTCCTTAAATTTCTTTCTTTCTTTCTTTGATTTCTTGATTTCTTTCTTTTTATTTTTGTTGACACTGAAGACATCAGGACTAAATACCTTCCACTGAGCAGACATCTGATTGCTACATATCCTAAAGCCATGAATTTCTGCTGATGTTTTAACAAAGTGTTTCTTGCTTTGTCGCTCTCACTTTGTTTCTCACTCTCAAGGCATTTGATGGAATTAGTAATCTTCTCTCTTCATCCCTCCTTTCTTCCCTCCTCTCTCCGTCTGTCTCTTTCAGCAGTGAATGTTGACAAGGTCGATGAGTTAATTAAAAGTACTGTATCGCCATAGGGGTAGAAACAGAGAGAGACGTACAAAAAAACGTGTAGTGAGAAGAAAAGTCACAGAGGGAGAGGAGAACAACTGACAGATGGACAGGGAGTTGTAGTGGGAGAGAGTATGAGAATAAAAGAGACAAAGAGAAATTGCCACTGCCACTGAATTACTTGTCTGTCAGTCTGCGGCTGATTATTTGAGTGAACCCTGAGGGGAGATTTCAGCCAAAGCAGCAGAGAAAAACACAAGCATCAACAAATGTTAAAGGGGATGCTTCAGCAAAATGAACTTAGCTGGCGCAGTTATGAGTTTCATATTTTTTTGCGTACATGCTGCAAATTTTACTTTTCATTAATATACTGTTGCTATATATTGTAATGTTGTAACAGTCAGTTGGGTAATGGTTAAACACCCCTCCCATTTGTTTTTACTTAGTTATATTCTGTTTTCTTCATGCTATTCCCCACAGGCTTCATTAAAGTTTCATCAAACCCAATCCTTACCTTGCATATATCCCCAAAACTGTGTGAAATTGTCCTCTGAGTGATGTCAACTGGAGGACACTAGATCCTTGTTGTCTTAATTAATGCTGAAGGTGAAAAATAAGGCTCATTAAAGGACGCTATGGTAAACATATGGTTATTAAACGGTTTTAAATACTTCCAAAGTGAGAAAGCTTCCTAAAAAAAAAAAAATCATGTCAAAGCAAAGTGTAATGAGTAACTTTGTAATGAACTAAAGGCTGCATTGAAAACCTTGATGGACGGATCAAATAAAGCAAAGCCTGCAAGATAGTTCAGTCAATCAACTCGAATCCAGCACTACATTCACATGGCGTACTTTTTTCACGGCAACATATATCTAAAGCACCATTTTCATAATGGCAGTGTACCTAAGGCCCGGGTTATGTTAGCAAAGAAGTAGTTTGTACATGTTGTCCGACCATGTTGGAAGGCAAAAATGTGCAGTTTTTGAACTGCTGTTTTTGAACGGCCACAGTCAAAGGCGTTGGGAAAAGAGAGGGGCGAAACATAATAATCGTTTAAATCTGGGGGTAACATCGCATATTTTCCAACACACTCTCCTGGAAGCCGTTCCATAGTGTTGCACTCAGTTGTACACTAAGTGACAAAAATAATAGAATGAAGATAGTGGGCTCAAAAAAAGTTCAATCTCTGCCAACTTTCTCACCTTTGCCAATCGCTGCATGAGGTGGGCGTGAATGTTGGCATATACTGGCCCCTTAAAGCCATCAGTGCTCTGCTTATTCTATTGCTGCATGCCTGCTGCCACACCGCTCGCTGAAATCTATCTTTCCCTAGACGGAAAATTAATATCGCCACTCCCCGCTCCCAGCTGTGCTTGGCTAGGTGTGTCCTGATGCCAAATATCAATGCTGTAAATATTCACATAATAGTTAGGGTGAGAACAGCATAGCAAAGCTGTGAATAATTGATGAAATGTCCCTTTAACAAAGCCTGATGACTGTTTGAAGTTCCTTTTTGTCACGCCTGTACTCTCTGAATAGTATGCCTGTTGTATTGTCAGCTCTGGGTATCTATTGCTTTAAACTGTACTGGATGTGATGCAAAATGTATGCCTTAGAATATCTTCATCTGACACACAAACTGATAAGGCCCATGTCTGCAGTGGTAAGGCTTTAGCTTTCCTATCGCTTTCTGCCAGTTTTATCTGTTGCTGTCATTGATATAGCATGCCATGCTGCATTGTACATTAGCACATGTTGCTTCACCTGACGATATTTGAAATGTTTTACATTGCCACAATTTAATCCAACTTAGCCTGAGGGGTCAATAGAAGAAAATCGGCAATTTCATTCCAGCATTTCAACATTCAGTCATATGGAGTGATTATTGTCTTCGCACCAGCAGAGGCTCTGTCACGCATCACAATAACTCTCCTCTTATCTCCTCTCCTCTGTGAATTGTTACATTCACATATACTCACTTTCATTCAATTGTTCCACTTTTGTGCCATGAATAACACTGTGTTAGATGACCAAAATATAAATGTAAATATTCTAATCTCTCTCTTCCTTCTTCTTCCAGCCTAGCAGAGGAGTTGTATCAGAAAGTGAAGAGATTATTTGGTGACCCCCATCAGGCCACAGAAGACCTGAAAGCAGAGGTAATTATAACTTGTAATCTTTACTCCCTTTTGTCTTCGATGTCCCTAAATTAATGACATTAACTTAATGCTTCCCCATCTGCTTCCCTAGATAAAAGAGAAGCTCTCAGACCATGAGGCAAAGCTCCAGGAGGCCCAGGATCTACTCCACTCTGCCCAAGGAAAGATGAGGGAGGCTGGCTCACTGGCTCAACAAAACCATGCTAACCTCACAACCCTGGAGGTACAGATACACACAAACTCACACATGGATACACACATGTCCACACACAAGTTTTACATACACAGCCACAGTCAGAAAGCAATATGCTTGGATGGTAAATAATCCCTATACTCATGGTCACTGTTTTCTCAATCGTGTTGTGTAATTAACTACTATTCAACTATACTATTTAAATTCAATTCACATTGAAGTTGAATTATATAAAAATACTATTCCATCCTTTTCCATCCTTTCAAACTAAGCTGCCTTAGCTGATGAATGGCAAATAATTCAATTCCTGTAGGTAAAACTATTCACTCTATTTTGACTGTCTTGCGCTCAAGAAAGACAACAACATTGGTGGTCAACACTATTGGGTTTTTCTGATCCATACATGACCTGTAATTGAATGATTTTTGAGAGAGAAACATGACCTTGTCACCAGTTTTTCAGGTGAAACAAAAAAATAAATTAACCGGTTTTGAAAAAAAGGCCACTTGCAAGCAGTAATATATATATATATATGTCTTTCATTAGCCTCTTTGTCACACTCCAATCTCGCTCTATGTAGGCATATGAGGGAATTATACCTATTATGGGTAACAATATAGAACACAGAAGAGCTAACATAGTGGCCCTGCACATCAAACAAGTTGATTGATTGATTGATTGATTGACTGATTGGGGAGTGACAAGGTGACACCAAACATTAACTGTCTAAACTCTGTGTTGTGTTAATATAATCAATGTGAGTTGGCTGACTTATATGACATTAGTTTTGAAATAAGTAACAACTGTTGAGTAATAGATGACCGTTTTGGGGTATTAAGTCCATTTTACTTGTGATTTTACACATAAGAGTATTTAAACTTTCGGGGTTGGTCTCCTTATATGAAAAAGGCCTAAAACTCTGAATGAATCCTAAAGAGTGGAGCATCTAACCATTTATTCATCTCAGACACTACTCATTCTTATTTTCCCTTTAAGCCTTAAGATTCACCATCAAGGAAAGCTCACAGGCAGTACCGATTCCTAACAGAGCAAAACAACAAGCATGTATCAGGAAGATTATTATACATGTCCTAGAGGAAACATTCTGCAGTGATCTCTCACACACACACATACAGTACACTCTCTATCTTTCTCTTTCTTTCTTTTTTTTAAAAATATCTATCTTTGTCTCTCCCTGACCCTGCTGTCTTTTCCTCTATAAAGAAAAACTTACAAAGTGAAGAAAGTGGAATACGCACACAACACACTGGGGTTATACTGAGTTCACACATTATTTAATCAAATCACTAATTGTGTGTCCCTAGTGTCCTCTAATTGCTTTTATTATTTTTAATAACTGGACAATCCTTTTTACCATACAGAGGTGTTTTGAATAGTCTGTACAGAAAATAATCATTTCCCTGAATGATTGCTCTGTCATAATTATGGGAATTTAAGTTTCACTTTAGATTTGGCTTTAGCAAACTGACCAAAAACATTGTAACATCCACACAGACTCTTCTATGCTACTGGTTTGCATTCAAGTATCTATGCATTATAGATTAATGTACAAATAAAGCAGCCATGCTCATTTTGAGGCATTTTTTCTTTGTAAGCTGTGATAGAAATATATTTATTGACTAAAAAGAAGATTGGTATGACCATACAGACCAATAGTTTCAGTTGCAAAACACTAGAAGAGAAGCTTTGTCCATGAAATATACAATCCACCATATCATCCCAGAAATGTTATTGGACTGACACAAGGCGCTCACTGTGGTTGTATGTTCAATGGAGCTGAAACGATTAATCGATTAGTCAATCGACAAAAAAATAATCAGCAGCTATTTTGATTATCCATTAATTGTTACCTAGTTTAAGCTTCTCAAGTGTTTTGATTTTCTGCTTTTCATTGCCTTATGTGATAATGAATTGGAGATCTTTAGGTTTTTGATTTGTTGGTCAGACAAAACAAGTCATTTGATGACATTAGCTGGAGCTTTGGGAGATTGTAATGGGATTTTTTGACTATTATGTGACATTTTATAGACCAAACAATGAATCGATTACTCGAGAAAATAATCAGCAGATTATCCGGTAATGAAAATGATCGTTAGTTGCAGCCCTAATGCTTATGCATTGGCGCATCAGAATCTTGTGCAGCTATTGATCCTGGTTTGTCTTTTGCAGAGGAAGCGCTCTGCAGTGAGTGGAGTGAAACAGGAAGCACAGGATGTTCTTGGAGAAGGAGAACATCTACTGGATGAAGCAAACCAGCTTTCTGACAACATCAACAAGGAGATAGAGGTACCAAAGTCAACCTAGTAGAAACCCGTAGAACCACTGTAACTCTTTAAATTCTCAGTCCACTGTTGAATATTCTGCCTGAGGTCAACTTTGTGTCTTTTGGCATCAGGAAAGAAGAGTCTAAAGGAGTAGAAGAATATCTCTCTGTGTTTCGACTTTGTCTCTTTGCTTTGTTCTTCAATTCAAATAATTCTATTGGTATGACATACATAAGTACTACCTAAAATACTTAGCAAATGTTGTATGTTACTGTCGACATGGCAATATGTCAGCAGTAAATACTAACACAGAAAGTGATTTGAATGGGTTAGTCCATTTTTGTTTTTTTTCCAATCTCAACTCCACATCACCAAGCAAAGTGAGCAAGCACCCCTGTTTACTGTCTGTAGGGCTTGGAGGAGATGGAAAGAGATCTGGGTCCTCTTCATGACCAGCTGGATGGTAAAGTCAGTCGCCTCACCAATGGTTTAAGTGACGGCAGCCTGGCTAATCATGTGCACAATGCAGAGGAACACGCCAACCAGCTGAATGAATCTGCCGCCATTTTGGATGGGTAAATATAAACACATTACCACACATTTGTACATGTTCACACCTAGGTACAGCATATAGGATCTAGATGGGGCTGAAACTAGTAGAGGAATAACTTTTGGCTCTTGTAACATGCGATGGGCATATGTCATTATTTTTCACATTTTATAAAAGTCTCATTGACCGACTGAGACACAAATAATAACATGTTAAAGACAAAAATTAAACAATGAAAATAATTGTTATTGCCTCCCTTGAAGCAGAAACACTGTACTGTATTTGTGATAGAGGTGTCACTGCAGAAATTTGAGAAAAGTACAAACCGACTTGACAGTCACTAAGTTCAGTAACTATACAGTATGAGGTAATGAGTGAGTGTTCTGCATTCGGGTTTCCATTACATAACAAAATGTGCGTATAGCATATCAAAAATGAAATAACAAAATCAACACCGTTTCTCTCTTTTGTCATCTCTCTCCTTGCAGTATTTTGGCTGAAGCTAAAAATCTCTCCTTCAATGCAACAGCTGCCTTCAAGGCCTATAGCAACATTAAAGCAAATGTCGATGCAGCAGAGAAAGAGGCAAAGGCAGCCAAACAGAGGGCAAGTGAGGCACTGGAACTGGTAAGTGGACACATATACCAGCACACACACGAACACATGCACACACACCTATTGACTCATTTCAAAATAGCACTTTCTCACTGTTCAGAATAGCTGTTTCCTCCGGAGTTTAATGAAGTATCCCATCATTTTTATTATGTATAATTCATTATGAGACATCCTGTGCCCGATTTGTCTCCTTTTGCCATGTTTTTCAATACTGTCTCCAGTGCACAATTGTAAACAGCAAATATTCTCTACCTGAAGCTGAACTGTACATGTATATTTAGGCTATATGTAATCCACCTCTCATTCAGGTACTGCAGGCATACTGTAAATGCCAAGTACAAGCATAGCTATCCAGACTATGAGAGTACTTTCAGCACAAGAGGTGGTGTGTGTGTGTGTGTGTGTGTGTGTGTTTGTGTGTGTCTTGCATGCAGTAACAGTAATGTAAGCTTGGGCTCTCCATTAGTCATGGCTGAGAGATCAAAGCACTTCTCTATCCTTCTTCTTCCTTCTTCCCCCCCCCTCCCTCTTTCATTATCATGACCACACACACCTGAAATCTCCTTTTTCCTTCCTCTTTCCTTCTTTTATTTCTTAATTTATTCTCTGTTTATTCTGTCTGCCCTCTTTTTTCCCTGTTCTTGTTCTTGTTTCACACGTTTTCACATTCCTTTTTAGTTCACTCTCCATTTGTTTGCTTTTGTCTTGGTTACATTCCTCGTCTTTGATTTTCTTTTAAACTTTATTCTATCATTTTTCTTTTCCTCGCTATTCTTTTTTATTTTTTGTCCTGTGTGCCAATTCATTTATTTGCCATTTTTTTCTGCCACCATTTTTCTCTTTTCTTTTTGACTCATCTCCCTCGTTTGCATTTTTTCACCTATGTGACATTTTTCTTTCTTTATTTATTTTTTCTATTCCTTTGGCAAGAAAGAGGTAAAGGGCAGAATAAGAAAGGACTAAAAGAGACAGTGAAAGGAGGTTGAAGGTGGAGAATGAATGTGAGGAGTTAAGTCTGCTGAATGCCTTTCTTAGAATATCATTTAGCAATGCAAAGTAGTGTTACTTTGATTTTACAGAAAGGTAGTATGCAGATTACTGCACCTTTTTATGTGTCACGAAACAAATTTCATATGCGGGATCTTAATTATTTATGTGTAGGCTTTAGGTCCAGAGGTCCCAGTAAAGGAAGCAGCTCAAGGTGCCCTTCAGAAGAGTCACAAACTGCTTAACCAAGCTCAACAACTTCAAAATGATGTCAAAGGTAACCATGAGCATATGTGTGTACAATATATTGCATACAGAACATACTATATATTGTATGTGACGGACAGTATAAGGATATAGGTAGGCTACTAATTGTTGTGCAAGGAGCAGTAATCTATACATGGATTACAGTAATGATATAAAAGATATCATATATACATTTTAAACAAGTGTTGAGTTTTATTATTTTGAAATAGTTTATCTGCTATCTATGTCACTCTTAAGCTGCCTCTCTTTGACTTAATGTCAATTACTCTTCCCCATTAAGGAGGTGAGGCAAGTGTTGTTATTAGTAGGCGGCCTTGGTTTCAAATCAGACCATCATCTTCGTGTGTGTGTGTGTGTGTGTGTGTGTGTGTGTGTGTGTGTAGAGAATGCAGATAGTGTGGCCGGGCTGAAGGGCAGAGTTAAAGCAGCGAGAGACAAAACCAAAGACCTGCTGAAAGCTGTCAATGGAACCATGGCAACGCTCAACGCTATCCCCAATGGTATGACTGCACAAATACACAGTATGTGTGTGTGCGTGGGAGAGAGATAAAGAGAGAGTGGATCAATATCACTGTGCTGATAGAGGTCAGTTGCTCTGGTAAACTCAACTTGACACATGTCAGTACTCGTAGAAACACACAGACAGACAGAACTGCATTGCAGTGATAGCAAGGTTATTGAACCACAGTGGATACACATGGTTAAGTTTGGGTCAACACGCAGAAAACTGTTAAATGTAGCTACTACAAATTGTAAATGGATGACCTAGAGGGTTTTACACAACATGTTAAATTCAAATTCAGATCCCAGTGAGTAAGTTCAAAATAGCAAAATACCGTAACAGTAGCGGTCAGCGAACTTTTGACGGACTGATCTGCATATAAAAAAAATTATTACTGCCTAAAATACTGAGATGAAGTGACCTCTATGCACTATCTATACTACAAGGTCCTGATGTCAGCTGTGTTTCAGGAGTCAGCAGCATAGTTGTATTTATCACGTTAGGCAAATGATAGAACATCCTTGCAAAATTTTCAAGTGTGTGTAGATTAGATGTACAACAGACCAAAACTGAAGATACAGTATATCCCACACTTCATACTAATATCATAAAGTTTAAACTATGTACTGATCTGCATAGTACTACTATTTTGGCAGTTATTATACAAAAAATGTGTCAACCAATTATTGAAAGTTTAAAATTTGGAAACATAAAGGTTAGTATGAATTTTGTTCATGGGGTAAATATTTCCAGAGCAATTCCATCATCATATTTATTGAAAATAAGCTCCATCATATCCATCATTTGGAGTAGACAATATACTGTATGTCATTAGCAGCACAATACACCACAAAACCCATGTTATCGGTCCAAACTTAATAATGCTATGCCACTGATTAATCTATGTAATTTGTATATTTGTGTGTCTTTTTTTTAACATTCTTTGACAGACACAGCAGCTAAGCTAGCAGCCACAAAGGCTGTAGCAGCATATGCCAACGCCACGGCCATTGATGTCCTGGAGCGCCTTGGGGATTTGAACCTGCAACTCCACGGCCTACAGACGAACTACAGCGAGCTGGAGGACACTGTCAATGCAGCCAATCAGATGATCCAGGACCCTGAGAAAAACAGTAAAGTTTACTTTACTATTGTCTAGTTAGATAGTAACATAGTCTAGTAACAGTAATAATAAGTAAAAGCAGAAGGAAAATCTTTTATTTTCATGTTTAGCATTGGTTAATTAAATATTTACCATTAGGAAAAAGTCGCTAAGAACTGTTACTGCACTCTGCAAAAATGTTTATATTGAACTTTGTGCTTTTGCTTGGTGTGACAAAATTCGTTTGTTTATTTCCTGTTTTTCCTTTACTCACTTAATTATGTGTTTTACTTCCTAAACATTATAGTTTCATCAACAAAGTAATAACAAAACCTTGAAACTCATAACATATAAATTGGTAAATTCAACCACAACCTGATATTTTTCTCCCTCTCTCTCTTTTTCAATCCCCACAGCCATCAGTATGTATATTTCACTTACCTTAATAAAAGCACTTATTATTATAAGTGGTGCACCAATACCATGTTGTAATTACCAAGTAATGATGACAGTAATGTTACCTCCCTGCCAGCACACATTTCTAGACATTTTTGGGCTTTGCTTATCAATCTAAATAATTTACTGGGACATTTGAAATCACCACGTAAACACTGTATCATCAACAGAATTATGTTAATGTGGTGTTTTGGGCTTAATCAATATCAGCAATGTCAACATGATCTGATTTCAACAACACTATTGGAGCACCACCCATTAGTTTTATGACCATCTTTAATAGCTATTCAGTAAACAGCTTCTAATAATGCCTCCGTTCCACTCTGCTCTGCTCGAGCATGAGAGCTCTGCACATTGCAAAGCATGGAGCTCTTTCTATTTCTTTCTATCTCTTTCTTTTTTTCTGTCTTTCCAAATTTCTTTCTTTTTCAGTTTCAAGCCTTTACAACATATAAATAGTTTAGAAAATGTCCTCTTTGAATGCTGAGCTACACTAATTGTTCGGCTCTCACAGGCTTCTCCATCGTTCTCGCTCATACTCCATATTTCTCCTCCTTCTTTGAGTAATATTGGTGATTTCCTCAGCTGCCATTATTTGTCATCCTTTCCTCACTCTTCACATGCTAGCTCTCCACGCTCTCTCAGCTATGATGCACTGTATAGTGTTAATGATAAAAACTACTGTACCTGTGCTGTATCACTACTCTACTTTATCTCTCTCACTTCAGTCCACGCTGCAGGAGCTAAAGTGAAGGATTTAGAGGATGAGGCTGACAGGCTGCTGGAGAAGCTGCAGCCAATCAAAAAGCTGCAGGACAATTTGAGGCGAAACATCTCACAAATCAAGGAACTGATCAACCAAGCCAGGAAACAAGCTAACTCAGTAAGTTGTCAACACACTGACATGTGCAAGTGTCAGCCTGGTCATATTTAAGCAAGTGTATGACGACATAATCATGGCAACAACAGTTTACTTTGTTTTGCATTGTGTTATAAAGTTGATATATTTTAGGGGTTTTTGTGTATTATTTATGCTGTTCTTCCTGCAGATGCATTTTAACAGTCATTTCTTTGTAAAAGCAAAAGAGTCAGTCTATTCTTCTTTTCTTTCAAACCATTTTTTCCATTACAGTAGTTTAAGGCTTCTTTTTATGATCTGAGGTATACATTTGTTACCAAATATTGTTCTAAAATTTTGAGTGAAATATATTCTGTAAATCAAATAAGCAATTAAAATACCCTACTTAAATAGTCAGTTTTGGTAACATTGGCAACGTTATATATAAAAAAGTTATAGCAAGGTTTACAGCAAACATTAGAAAGATGCTGCCCCAATTTTTATCTAAAGCCAGTTTTGCAATAGATTTGTTTCCCTACATATAACAAATAAATACAAACTAAAACACAAGACGAAAGTTTTAATACAAAATTCTTCATGTGGATACTTTCCTCATTTCTCTTCCTTTTTCCAGATCAAAGTATCTGTGTCATCAGGTGGAGACTGTCTCCGTAGTTACCGCCCTGATATCAGGAAAGGAAGGTACAACACCATCGTCCTTCACGTTAAAACCACCACACCTGATAACCTGCTCTTCTACCTGGGATCAGCCAAATATGTAAGTATACTGCGTGCTTACTTACAGAGTATATAGCACAAATTAGCACGTATTTACTGTAAAGACTTTTACAAGGAAATATATCACTGTCAAAACTATAGTAGTAGATACACCTTGTCCTTTTTGTTGTATGCTCATTCTCATGAACTTATTGATCATTTCTGGAGGCTTATCTTACTCTCAACTACAACCAGAATTGAAATATGACTATAAGTTTAGCTGTAATCTTGTATCAGAAATGTTCTCACTAGGCAGGGGACCTCACAAAAATAGATAGACCCTATTACCAAAACTGTTTTCTTAACTGGGATTTATTGTGTATGTAGAGACCTAAAGGTGTCAATCAGGATTGTTTTTCTCATCCACATTTTCAACAACATGCGTTTGCGTGGTAATAATGCATTGCTGTATACTAACTCTCATTAAGTCTGTTTGGGTAACCAATATGTCTTTGTGGCTCTGGGGAAAAACAAACTTTGTCCATATATGGCTCTGGTATTGCTGACCACATAGAAAATCCAGTTTCACATTTTTTAAAATGTTTCATATTAAAGCATTAATCATATTTAATACAATGTTGAGGTGCTGTATATTGTGTACCATTTATCATACTTGAAAATGCCTGTGTTCCAAAAGTGTATACACACAAACACGCACACACACACACACACACAGCCTACACATACTCCCATAGTGATTTGTCTAATATGAGAATACTTAATACTTCTTGACACATACTCACTAATACTCATAGCACACTGCTGTTTTAAGGTACCACTGATAATCCCTAAGTGTGCATATGTGTGGGTACGTGTTTATGCATGTGTGTGTGTCCGTCCCCTAAGGAGCAGCAGCAATTAACAACAAGTTTATGTTGCTATCTGCTTTAGCCTGATTTCCCCTGAGAAATCACCGCTTTGCTTCATTTGGCTGGGAAGTC
This sequence comes from Maccullochella peelii, assembly GCA_002120245.1. NCBI lineage: Eukaryota > Metazoa > Chordata > Actinopteri > Centrarchiformes > Percichthyidae > Maccullochella > Maccullochella peelii. Next base: position 12,840 of record LKNJ01002600.1, read on the forward strand.
TTGAGCGTGTGTGTGTGTATGTGTCACTAATAATCTTTAAAAGTGAAGAATTCAGTATGAATAGTAATTCTCTGTTTGTGTGTGTGTGCACGCTCACCTCTAACATTTCACTAATAGTGTGTAATGCTAGTTGAATAATAACGATGCTGCCCTGTGATCTGTGTTAATGAATAATCGCCATTACCCTGGAGAGACTAGAAAGATAAGTGTGTGTGTACTTATGTGTGTGTGTGTAAGTGTGTCATTTGTGTCTTCAAATGTGACTCCCTAATAATCTCTAATTGTGCATAATACTATATGAATAATAATGATGTGTGAATGTGCACTTCAGAGACAGCATCCAGATGAGAGCATATGCTCAAAATTCTCTTATTAATTTTTTTGGCTCATACATAAGTAATAAAACCATTAATCAGAATACAGCAAGATCCTGTGAAAATCCACTTATAGAGACAGATGGAGAAGACTTCAACCTTTGTACCCTCAGAATAGACCAGAGCTGGCTGTGAAGCTGCTCCACTGTTTACTCATTCACTATTCCCTGCATGATAAATAATATAAGGTTCTGTGTAGTAAGTAATACATTGAGATTTTGGACACTTATTAATCATCATCATTTCGCATCACCGCCAACAGTGTTGCATAACTCCTTTGTTCTGTCATCTCATGAGCAAAGACGAGGCTTTGCATTATACAATTTTCAACTAAAAGTAGTTTAAATGCTATGGATGCTATTTTTTTATTGCAGAATTCTCATATTAAATTATTAATATAGTCATTTCAGTCTTTACACAGTTAGATACATGGCATTTACACCTGATGGCCAGAGGTGTATCGGACGACCTCAGGTTGAAATTTGTGCGGTCTGATGATCAGTATGAATATCTTGCCTGAATTAAAGCCTACACTTGACTTATTTTATCTGCTATCTGATTACAGTGCAGTCATTCACAGTCATGCACGTTAATGTCGGACTGAAAGGCCTGGAGATAACTAAATGAAAATGTGGTTATGGGTAGTGGGCAAATCCACTGCTGACAAAGCTACTTTCACCAGCTTTTCTCCCACTCAAATTCATTTTCTGGTTACATTGCTGCCATAGCCACCTTCATTAGTTTAGACATGTCCACCAAGCCACGTCTTTTTTCCTATCACATATATGAAGGGTAACTTCCCTGACTTTTTACACAAGTTTTGGACCTTGAAAGTCAGGACATCTAGCCTCTGCTGCTTTGATCAATCTTTTCTAATCTGTCTCCTGCGAGACCCCCAACTTTATGGCAGTGCAACACTAAATTCTTGGGTTTCTCATTGCATCTTTGTTTCTCTATCTTTCCTACTCTCTCCTTCCTTTCTCTCTTCAATTCCTTGACTATGTTGACAAGATTAACTTATCACAAGCAATATAGTGCACAATGTCATATTTCAAAAACAGTTTATATACAGTATATTCAACATATGTCTTCTGTGTGACTCAGGTTGATTTCCTGGCCTTAGAGATGCGTAAGGGGAAGGTGAATTTCCTTTGGGATGTGGGTTCAGGTGTGGGGCGGGTCGAATATCCCCATCACACCATCCATGATGGGAACTGGCACAGAATAGAGGCGTCTCGGTGAGAAGTTTGCACACACATACATGCACATGCTTTGTTGTGTGAGAAACACTGCATGTAAATGTGACACATTTTACACATGCAAACATGCTTCCAAAGCCAACGTTGATGTTGGCTACAGCACAAAGAACAGTCACATCTTATGTTTCACCTTGAAAAACATGTTGCACAGCTCGTGCACTTGAATCATATTCAGACATACATACATATTCATACACAAACATGCACCTACACATTGAACTTACAATGTTAGAAAATGTCATCACAAAGGAGATCCATTGTAGAGCAAATGTGTATTATTATTATTATTATTATTATTATTATTATTATTATTATATATACCTATTATTATATGTCTATGATAAACATCTGCAACTTATTAGTAAGATCCACAGACACAGTATTTAGACCTTGTTATTTATCTATGTTTATTTTTAAGTTAAAACAAAACTCAGTGATTCAAAAGCCCAAGTGAAAATTAGATTTAAAAAACAAAACCTTTTGCATTGAAAACTCTCTGGACTTGAAACATTTATTATTAATATCACTTGTTTTATTATTATTTTTAAGCAACCCTTTTGTATTTTCTTCCCAGTTTTCTTTTGGCTTTCTATTACTTGAGCTTGAGATGGAAACAGAAACAATGAGATACAGTACAATATTGTCTTAGCAAAAAGAATTGATATACATTTTAGCAATGACATTTTGTAAATGTGATGAAAAATTAAATTTTATTGCACATGTTGCATACTTTGCTACTGTATCATCATGTTGGGGAGGTGTGGCACTGATGTTTATTTTATAAAAGGATTGATGTATTCACCTTGCCCTCACTATAACCTAATTTAACCAACAACAACCAATAGCAAGAGCAAAAACAAACCAACCTAACAGCCACAGCACTTCATTTAATTCATGCTGCAGTGGAAAACATGTTGTTTCACTTGGGAAATCAAGAGTTTGCGGCCTTGACAGCCTGTGGCACATCATTACATAGATACAGTGTAATCTAGCAGATCCAGTTTTTCTCTGTGAAAGCTGAAGTGGTTCTGTATACAGACCGTCCAACACAAGACCCATTCACTCCAAGCAGACGTCCCACCTGCACCATGTATTACCATCTGAGAGATTTCCCAAATGTGTTTTCCAATTGGATCACACAGACTATAAGTCTTACAAATGTTCCCCTACATGACACAAAGATGCTGTTTCTGCTTTGAAAACAAACCCCAAGGTGGGAGATTAATTTCACTGTACAGCTCTGAGGTTCCACTGCTGCAAACTGGTTCCACTACGTGTTTCTATCATTCATCTTTAGCACCAAGAGTTCATAAAAACTGATTCCAAGTGGAATCCAGCATCTTCAGTCACTGTAAATGTCTTCCAGGAAATACAGAATGGCAAACAAAATAACATCAAACTCGTTCTCTCGTTCTCCTTCTCTCTGTCTCCAGTAATGGGCTGAATGGCACCATATCAGTATATCCGCTGGAAGGCTCCATGGCTGGTATGATGCCAACCCCAGCCAGTGCCAACTCGCCCACGGCCTACACTATCTTGGATGTCGACCAGAACGCCTACCTGTATGTAGGAGGAATACTCGGAACTGTCAAGGTATCTGTCTGTCTCTTTGTCTGTCTAACAACATCAAGAACCTGTCTGTCTTTTGTCTTTTTCTGACTATTTTCCTCCTGTCTTTTAGAAAGCAGATGCAGTAAGAACAACAACGTTCACAGGCTGCATGGGGGAGACCTTCTTGGATGGTAAACCTATTGGACTGTGGAACTACAGAGAGAGACAGGGAGACTGTAAAGGATGTGCTGTCAGGTATACAAAACACTTATTCACAAAGTTTTTAAAATATTTTTCATAAATATATTTCCTGTTGTTATTATTATAAATTTCGTATATACAGTATAATGGATGTTATAAAATCATATATTTGTATATAAGTTTACCTAACCTGCTGTTGTGTTATAAAATACAACTAATGAGATGAAGAACAATTCTCTGTTCAGTCAGTTTTCTTGTGCATCTTGTGGTTCTTAATCATCTTTGCTACTTTGCAATTTAGTTTTGTGACATTTCAAACTCCTTTGACAGTCGCATGGGAAACAAAGCAACAGTAAAAGACTATTTCTTGTCGGTGTTTTTTTTGTTTTTTTTTTAGCCCCCAGCCTTCAGATGGTGAGGGGATAGTTCAGCTGGATGGTGAAGGCTATGCCGCAGTCGGCCGACCCACCAGGTGGAACCCCAATGTTTCCACTGTGACCTTTAAGTTCCGCACATTCTCCTCTGAAGCCATGCTCATGTATTTGGCTACTGAAGATATGGTATGTATGCAACAAAGTGAAAGGGTATGAAACCCAAATTATTATTATTATAACTCATGTAAAGATCAGGACTGAGAGCCAGGACAAACTTTGCTTTACTTACTTTACAATACATATTTTACATTGTAAGTACTCAGGTACCATCCTTACTCAGGCTGGTGTAGAATCAATAATAATACAAATAATTTAAGTTCATTAAGTCACATTTCAGAGCAACAAAATGTACAACAAATGATAATCAAGACGCACAGAGGCCAAGGTTTTGGTGCCCTTGCCATATAACAGTGTCAAAAGTTGATATCACCGTCTAAGGTTTACACTTTATACAGATTGTGTCCAAATTTTGGTTATTAACTGCATAAATTTTGTTTTAAACTGTAGTTTCTCAACCTATGGAATATATAAAGTACTGTGTATACTGTTATTGGACTGTTATGGAATTTTAAACACTTAACACTTTTTTCCCTGCTGTCTGTAGAAGGACTTTATGTCCCTGGAGCTGTCAGAAGGCAAGGTGAAGGTGAACTTTGACCTTGGGTCAGGAGTTGGCAGTGCCGTATCAGCTAACCGCCACAATGATGGACGCTGGAAATCCCTCACCATGTCACGGAACAAGAAACAAGGTACACACAACAACAACAGTCTACATTAGCAAAATATTACACTAAACTAGGCCACACTACTGTCTAAAACCAAATTAGACTAAACCAGTTTACATTATATTAGTCTAGATTACATAAACTACACATATATACATAATAAATTATTTAATTCTCATTTAAACAGGTAGTCTCCTCAAGAAAAAAAAAAAAAATTTCAAGAAAGACCTAAGCACATGAACAAACATACACAGTATAAGCACAGACAAACACAACAACACACAATTTACATGCACAATAGACATTGGTTCCAAATTAAAGAAAACAATTGGCAAGTGGCATTCAAAATGCTCGAGTATAATGTAGATTTCAATTTCAAAGTATATTATCTTTCTCTGCCTGTTCTGTTTTTATTTATGCCTCTTTAACTGTTTACAAAGCTACGGTGACCATAGTGGACATTGACAGCAGTGCTGAGGAGAAGATGGTGGCCACATCTCCGGGTTCAGCTACTGGTCTGAACCTCAGGGAAACCCAGAAGATCTATTTTGGAGGGCTGCCTACCATTGGAAACTACAGGTACACACACACAGTTGTGACACATTCATGTGCACATTTAGACACTCGCATATACTGTACATGTATTTATTGTAAAGCAGGCCTTAATATGTTATGTATATTTGATATAGGGTAATCTGTTTTGCATTCAAAGTCTTTCTAATTAATACGTAACGACGTTTTAACACATTTTTTCAATGTAACACGTCTTTTTCTGTAAAATTATGCTGCTAATAAGACGGTTTTCCAGGTTTAGTTGTTGACCTAGTACAATCATCCTCTTCACAACCAATTATAACTCTCTGTCACACCTTCTAGTCTGTCATTGAACCATCCATGTGCCAGAAGGTTGAGTAGAAAACACTTGACTAGTTTAGATGAGTCAGTTCAGTTGAAGCCGTGTTCGTGAAGTGTGCTAATGCCTTAATATCATGTTTTGTCTTAACAGCATGACATCCAGGTAAATAAATAAATCTCATAATCAGACATAATAGTAAATGTTATTGTATATTGCCCTCTGCATGAGGCGAGCCATGCTGATGATGCTGTATAGCCCACAGTGAATGTGTGTGTTTGTTTGTATCTTGGCTGGCCCCTGAAGGCTCCTGCTCCTCCACACAGCGGCTGGAAAATCACTTTCTCCATCCTTTATTAATCTGAATTTGACGTTTGTCTGTTCAGCAACATGTAGGTGGAATTTCTCACATTTATGACTCTGCCTTGTAGGCATCATTGCCATAATCATATTCAAATTGTATTTTAGATGCGGATCTAAGTGTCTCTACCAATTATTTGTAGCACTGCAAGCAACCGTTTTTGCTGAGCTACAAAAATAAAGCCCTAATTCACTGAAAACAATTACAAAGGTGCATTACACTGCTAATAACATGTTCAGTGTGATCACAGCCCAAGATTATCTGAGGGTGGAGTATTTTTTTCTCCTTTCCTCTTGTATAATACTGCAAACTGGACAATGCCTGACATTACATTGAAATCAATTATGCTAAAAACTGATTCATATAATTAATCCCACTTTATTAATATGGACAATATGGACAAACGGCATATTCGGATTATTCTTGTTGTTGACGTCCAGACGTCACTCTGCTTCTGGATACATGATGCAATAGCTTCACTGCTGCAGTAATTCAGCTTTTTTTAAATCATATTACACTGCTGAGAGACAGGAAATTCCATGGAGTTTGAATTTTTTATAGCTATACATACTCTTTACTAAAGCTGTTCTAATTTCTTTATAGGCCAGAGGTCACTCTGAAGCGGTATGCTGGCTGTCTTCGGGAGATTGAAGTCTCCAGGACGCCATTTAATCTCCTCAGCAGTTCAGATTATACTGGGGTCACTAAAGGATGTAATGTGGAGGTAAGAGGTGTCCACTTAGCTGTAGGTTTATATCTCTATGGTATATTTAAATTGTTAAAACACTCAAATTATATTACAGAGGTATGACTCTCTGCTTGCTTTTATATACTTACTGGAGATACACTATAAAATGTATTTAATGTTTCTCACTAGTCCATATTTAAATAGAGTTAGTAGATCATGTAACATATGTAAAGTTAACCATCTGCAGTACAGTATTTCTAGAATACTGATGTGTTAAAACCTCGCTGTAGAATACTTATAGTTATACATAATCCTATTTAAGTGATTTATCATGTGTATGTGTGTGTTTATACGTGTCAGAATGTCACTGAATAGAAGGTGAGTGAATGTGTTCATGGAAAATTAATATATAACATATAAGTTTTTAAGAGGTTATGACATGTATAACCTGAATGACCTCTGGTTCTTGTACTTTTCCCACTCATTTGCCATTCACTCTGTTTCTTTTATACATTACTTTATTCAGGAAATAAAAGTGTCTTCATGTAAAACATAAAATATAAAGATAGAGAAAGTGACAATAGTGAAGGTCAGAAATGTAATGACCAGTTCAAACCTATTTCTTATTATTTCTTTTTCATTTTCCACGTAGACACACAGACTATTCATTATTAATCAACGCAAACTAATATATACACACTTCCTCAGTGACCTTTTATATTTGATTCAGTCATGTGTGTTTTCCTTACACAAACACACATACGTACACGTGCATTGAATGTCCATTGGAGTTTCCAAATCCATAGGCATTCACTATGATTTCTATACACTAGTGCCATTCATTCATGCTGCCATGCTCAAACAGTGTATAAAGGCTGTATGATAGATTATAAAGGCCCAGGGTTGAGTGTGTGTAGAGTGAAGGTCTTTCTGTGCCTCTTATCGGTCTTATTTCTTCCTTCACCAACCACTCTGTAAAGCTGCAAGGATAAGTTTCTGTGTTTGTGCGTGTGTGTGTACGTGTGAGTATTTCCACTTTGCAACCACAGTCCAAGTAATGAGAAGTGAATGACGGCGCGCCTCTAAAAGTTGTCTCTTGTAAGAGTAAAGCCTTGACTTGTCTGAAACCTCAGAGGGAATTTAGCCTGGTCACACAATTTTAATAATGCTGCTATTTTTTTTCACTACTTTTGCTTTTCAAATCTTTTTTTCTTTTTTTTACTTTTCCATCAGACTTTGATTTGTAAAATGTAGGACTAAATGATTCATATATTCATTGGTGTATACTAAAATACATGTAAACTGTAAATTTCATCTCTGTCTCACAGAACCTGTACACAGTCAGTTTCTCTAAGCCGGGATACATGGAGCTGAGTGGCCTGTCGCTGGCGGTCGGAACAGAGATCAGCCTGTCGTTCAGCACTCTGGCAGACACTGGGACCATAATGCTGGCAGTAGGCGGTCCTTCATCAATCAGCAAGCAGGTCCATTTTCATCTGTTTTGTTCATTTAAGCTGTGACTTACTTCCTTAAGTTAGCGCTTTATTTTACAGGTTCATAGTTTCCAAATAATTTCTAAATAATTCTAGGAAGTTTCCTGGAAAGAACCATGTGATTTGGTACTAATTATAGGGAAAATAGGAATTTCCTTGAATTTTTAATTTTTTTAAAATATTTTTAAACCAAATAAATTCATTCATTATTAATTTATTATTGGATACTCTATTCTTTATGTATGTTTAATTGTATGCTTGCCTGTAAACAAAGTTTTTGCACGTTCAGCTGATCTGCACCAACGAAAAGACACTCTGGGTCTGGGTACAGTGGAATGAACTGAAACTGATTAATTGGAGGTATACAAAATTAACACGGTCTCTAATTTCCATATAATTAGTACCAAATTACATAGTTGTTTCCAGGAAACATCTTGGAAATTATTAAGAAATTCTACAAAAATTGTGGACCCCTAAAACAAAGAACTATCAAATTAATACACCCAAAAAAGTGAGTATGCAGACTAAATCAGCCTGACATTTGAGGGTGTTATTAATGTACAGTATTGTCCCACAATGCAATGTACAAGGGAAATAAAGGAGCTACACAGCTGCAAAAAACCTATATAAATCCAGCAGGGAGATCAGCCGCTCCAGGAAGATCTCGGAAAAACAAAGAACTAAGTATAAAATCTTTCTCTTTGTGAGAATTTATTGACCGCTGCATTTCAAAGTCGCAGTTTGATTGACATCTTTTGGCACACATATTGTATCATTTCCTGTGCGTAAATATTGTAAAGTAACTGCAAAAACCGTATGCTATGACAAGTCCTTACTGTATGCTATTATTATGTAGTATGAAATCAGTTGCAGTTGTAGTAAAACATGTTTTGTTATGCTCCTTCAACAAAATGTGTAATGTTAACAGCATTATTCTCCCATTTTTCTGAAAATCTTTTCACCACAGACCCGGAACACAAACCTCTTGAACTCCAAACGGAGACGCAGACAGTCGGGAGAGGTGGGTTCAACACATGGACGCACCCAAATACTGCACCCCTTTCCCTAAGTGAATGACATTTTCATAAGTGCATATTAATGAGATTTGCATTTGTTGGCAGCTGGGCTAATTGGATTGTCTTTTTATCCAAAACACACACACACACACACAGAAATGTCCATTCACAGATACACAAATACACGTTCACATTGTGGCTGTTGATCCATCGTACAGTAGCTATCTTAGCTTTTAGCTGACCACACAAACACACACACATACATGCACACACAAGCATCCTTCTTTTAAGTGAATGAAGTTTCCATGAGTGCATATTAATGAGATTTGAGTTTGTTGGCAACTATGCTGATTAGATTGTCTTACAACTAAAAACACTTTCACTCACGCACACACACGTTTGGTGTGTGTCCCTGTACTGATACTGCCCTCTTTCATCCTAATCACTGATAAATAAATAAATCCATTATTTAATCTCAGCTGGAAACACCATGTATTTGGTGTTTACATAATATTTGCACATGCATTCATATTTGCAGGCGTGTGTGTGTGTGTCAGTGTACATACATGTGTGGGTGCCTGTTTCCATGTTTGTGTGCGTGCGTGCGCATTTTAGCGTAACATGTATCTGTGTGTGAGAGAGGGAGCGAGGACAGAGGGTTACCTCTAGCTTATCCATCATCACTGGTTGTTGGGCGCATAAATCTATTTTTACTAACTATGCTGGCAGGCAGGGCGTGTGTGTGCGTGTGTGTGGAAAAAGGTTAAGCGAGGTTAAAAACACCATCAACTCAACTTGGCCCTGACTAATGGATGTTTTAGAGAGGGACAGAGAGACGGGGAGAGAGGAGGGGACAGGAGACAAAAGGATGGAGGGATAGAGGAGGGAGATTTAGAGGTTATAGAGGGGAAGAGCAGAGCTGGGAAGAAGAGAAATGATACGAGGGGGGAGGATAACGGAGGAGAGGACAGAGAGCAGAAAAATGAAGTGATAAGAAGAGTTGGGGAGAGTTGATGGTAGACAGAAAGAGAAAATGGTCACAGAGAGGAGAGATGAAAAGGAGGAAGAAGCTTGGAGCAGAATAAGGGAAGGTGAGATGAAAGAGAGTATAGCGAGAAGAGAGAGAGCAGGAGAGGGAAAGATGAAGCCAAAAGGAGAGAGGGATGAAAGAAAATAAAAAAATAAAAAGACATTCAGCTTGACCATTCACAAAATAGAAGATATTCACCACAAAAGCCTTTTGGTGTAATAGAAAGATGATCAGCGAAGTGGAGACACGGCCATGATGTTGGATGTGAGAGCTGCTCGCACCTCTGGCTGAAACAATAGATTTCTGGGGAATTTCTCCTCATATAAAATTGGATATCAAGACTTTGCTGATCCAAGAGCAGCACTGAGTAGATCTGAGTTTGAAATACAATCCCCATGCCCTCAGAAAAAAGCACCTCTGGTTTTCTTTCCGAGTCCCGATAGAAAGAATTAGGATTGTTTTGTAGCTAAAATGCTACTGTAGCTACGGTATTTTATGGAGGACATTTAGGGGCTTGTGACTCCTTGCAACAGCAAATACAAGCAAAAAAAAGATAAATGTTTTTAGTTATAATTTTTCCATGTAGTAGTATCGATTGTTGTTTGCAGATAACCTGTATAGGATTAATTTGAGCACCAATCCTGCCCCGTCCTATAGTGACATTTGACTTGTTTAAATGACAACCTCTGCCATTTGAGCAGAACACACAGATATGCACGACTACAGCTCTCCACAAAGATTCATCTTTCCGTCATGTTGGCTAATCTCAGCCACTTGATATTGGTAATAGGGCTGCAACTAACGATTTTTGATTCATCTGTCCATTATTTTCTTGATTAATTGAATGTTTGGTCTATAAAATCGAAAAAATAAAGTGAGAAAATTGTAAAAAATGCCCATTATAATTTCCAAGACCACAAGTTGACAACCAGCAGTCCAAAATCCAGAGATATTCAGTATTCACATTTGAGAGGCTGGAAGCAACACATTTTGGGGACTGTTATTAATTTGCTGTGGATTTACCAATTAATTTAGTGATTATTTGCTCTAGTTGTTATCATGAAATTAAAGCCTAATAATGACAAAAACTGATATCAGTGCAGATATACATCAAACCAACCTCCCCCTGTCTGCTGTGGCAAATTGAAAACCGAAGTATACATAAAACATGAATAAACTTCTGTTCGCTCCAAGGTGTGGTGTTACAAAACAATTTTACAATGAAGAGATTAGATTGGTTCATAAATATTAAACAAAAAAAAAAAAACAGAAAAAATCTGCATCACCCTGTCTGCATTCTGTACTGACTTCAGTCACGGGTTCAGCATGCTGTTCTTATACCGAAATGTGGCGCACACATGAAACCCAAAGCCAAAATATAATCATACATGTATGAACTTCAAAAGCTGAAAGATTTAAAATATTGAAGGTAGCAGAGATGTGTGTTTTTTGTGTGAATGTTTTACATGTGATTTTCTTGTGAATATGGGTTAGTGCGTATATAGGTCTTTGCATGCGTGTTAGCTTCACAGACTGTTGCATATTTGGTTTCATGGTTGTATGTCTAGATGTCCGTATATGTATGTGTATCTTTCCTTCAGTGTATAAATTCATGTGTGCGTGCCAGTTAATCTGTGATAGTCTGCCTTTGTCTGTATGTGTGACATGTGTCTGCGCCTGTGCACCTGTGTGTACGCGTGTGTGCAGGCCTTTGTATCTGTGAGTGTGTGTGTGTGTGCGAGACGGCGCAGCGAGAGGCATGTTGTAGCTACATCTCAGTTCAATTTGTCCCCGACCTCAAATTGAAATTCCATTTTCAGGTGGTAAATTGTCTCCCACTTCGCCCTCTGGCACACAGTGAATTAAAATTCAAATTAGCCTGACCCTGCACCACTGCTCTCCAGCACCTCTCTGTCGGTCTCTCTCTTTCTCTCTCTCCCCATCTCTATCTCGCTCGCTGTTTTACTCTCTGCCCTCTCATCTCTTCCCCCTATTATCCTCTCCTCTCTGTTCCTCTCATCTCTTGTTATCCTTTCCTCCCTGCTCTCCTCTCCTCTCCACTCCTCTCCTGCCTCTCTTATTTCCCCCCAATTTCTCTCTATATACTCTCTCCATACTCATCTCCCCTTTCCCCTTTGACTTTTCTCTTCTCTTTAATCCCCAGTCTCTCCTCCCTCCTGTTTGTCTTTTCTCCTCCCTGCAATTCTCATCAGTCTGTTTTTTCCACTTGTCCTTCCTTTCTCCTCTTCCAGACAAACATTAAAATTGCGACATGCAGGAGGTGGACAAGTTTATTACTAACATTATAGTGTGATAATATGGCAAAAGAAAAATCCTTAATGGAACAGTTTTTAACAGATTAACTTTTTATTATTTGGATCCTTATTTCATAAATTGATGCAGGTACACTAGCAACTATAAAAACACCTGGCTGTTTAATTTTTAAATCTGGATTTATTCCAGTCATATTCATTTATTCATTGATTTATTGTTAAATTGGTCTTATTTATTTATGGTTTCTCGGTTTGACAAAGACATCTTAACAAGATCCACTTACTAGATTTTTCCAGACATTTATTCCACATTAAAGACAGCTGAAAGCTCTGGAAAATTATTTATTTTTAAATTTTTTCTTTTTTTTTGTCAAACTACTGTCAAGAATGAACTATCACACTCAGCTCTCAGGTTGTTTTTAAAGTTCCACTTTATGTTATATCTAGGAAGCGATCTTTAATATGATTCTTATTGGCAATTTCATTCTTGATTTTGTAATTTCATTTTTGTTTAATTCTGACCCTGTGAGATATTTTGTTATCAGTTTCATGTTTTTAGTCTGTACTGTAACACACTGTTATTGCTGCATAGTGGCCAGGAGACTCAATACACCCACTAACATTGGTGCAGATTATATTATATATATATTATTTATATTTATATTACAGTTATATCTACTTCTACTCAACATAAAAAATTTGTCTGATATCTCCTCTACTTTAGCCTTTTCAGGTGGAATAAACTGTATATGTATAGCGTATATAGTGAAATTCAAAGCACTTTTCTCGTGCATCAGTCTGGACTTTACCTTCTCCATTTCATCTCCTCTCTCCAGCTCTGTGTCCTGAGAGTAGTTTCGATGTTCAGATTTCCACAGCTAATAAAGTTTCTCTCCAACTCCTGCAGCCCTACCTCTCAGTCATGCTGAACAAAGGCTTTCTGGAGGTCTTTGTGTTTACCGGCAGCCACAGTGTGCGTCGTGTCATCAGACGACTTGAGCAAGGCATTCTGAATGATGGGAGAGAGCACTCACTGCGCATAGAGAGGCTACCTGGCAGGTTGGTGTTTGTGTGTCTGTGTTTATGTTTTCTGCCTGTGCAACAGTATTTTGTGTTGCTGTTGAAGACTTTTATTCTGTATCATCAATTTAATACTTGTTTTGTGTTTGTCTCTGTGTGTGTTTTCTACCAGATCTTTTGCAGTTCAGGTGGACGAGGAGGCCAAGGGGGATGCAACGCTTCCCAACGACCAGGCAGTGAGCTTGCAGCGTATCTTCCTTGGTGGTATTCCTGCAGAAGTAGAGCAGACGTCCAACAGAGTCAACGTCCCATTCCAGGGATGTATATGGAACCTCATGGTCAACGCTGTGTATGTATTATCTAGTCTATATATGCAGCCAGATTGTTGAGCAGATTGGAGCAGTGGACTTGGTCTTCTTATTCAAATTAACAGTATGTTCTGGGGGCATAACACTTAGCAATATGTTGGTAAAAACTGTGATAAAGTAAGTGTAACGTTGCAATGGACATTTCAAAGTGAGTTGTTTTTTTTTTTTTATTATAATATTATTATATTTTATTTTATTAACCATTAATATTAACTCTTCTTTCCTCCATATCTTCACACTTTTTGTAGCTATCCCATCCAAACCTAAATTCTAGTGACTGTGTGACCCTTAGTAAAGATCTGGTAGCAATGCGAACAAAATCCATTTGTTTTTCCATCAGAACCATCCATCACGGACTGTGTTGTGTTCTGATCGGATGAAAATTCCTTTGAAATAACTGAAAATATTATTTTCGATTTTGATACATCCACAGAGGAATATGGTCCTGACAACGTAAGATTAAATATGGAGCAAAAGAACAGAGTCAGCTTTTGATTTTGGATGTTTCTCTGCCTGTGTTCCACCATGTTGAAACACTGACACAGGCAAAACTGACTGGTTGATTTTCCTTCAATTTCCTTTACAGTGGATTTTAACTGTTCACCTTAAATGCACTGTATTAATACTCATGCTTCAAACCAGGCAGCTTTTCCGCATTGTCCTAATGTTTACCCAATAATGTTTTCTGGCAGTGGACGACAGGCCTAGTTTTGACCTCATACACTGTTTGGTTAAAGCGTAGTTAATATGATTGCAGGAGGTCGTGATGATGGTGTTGATGATGATAAAGCCAGTGTCTCTTTCTGCCTGAACAGCAGTAATAGAGCTGTCCAACATCATAAACATACTCATAAGTCAAATTACACCCGTCTCATCTTTGTGTGTATGTTTGTGTCTGTCTGTCTATCGCTCACCTCATTTCACCTGTCACCCCACCACCCCGACGCTGTTAACTTCTACTTAATATACATCTGTCTGTCAGTGAGTCTGTGTGCATTTTCTGTGGCTCTTCTTGAAGCACCTACCATGATGGAACCTACATTAATTTGCATTAAATAGATATGGTTTTGTTAATTTCTTTCAAATAACTCATTTTTCTAGCACTAGAACCTCATCAGTGTACTGTGGCCCTGACTGTTGATCTTGTTAAGGTGCATAGTCTGTGTCAGCTTAAACATCTGATCATTTTAAATCTAATTGCCCGTCCATCTCTCAGTCTCTCAGATTTCTCCCAGCCTCTGTCCTTTGAGAATGCCGAAATCGGCCGGTGCCCCAACCTCGCCCCTCCTCCACCTCCACCTCTTCTGCCCGAAGAGGCACACAGACCACCACTGACCCCAGCCCCTGTTGCACCACCTCCAGATCCTCCTGCTGTAAGTGGCTCAAATTAACATGGGAACACACACACACACACACTTGGACACTCATATGCATAACTTTCATCATTAATATTTTTCAACAGAAAGTTGTGAGTAAGTAAATGATTTTCATATTAAACTAGAGGGTCTTTATCTACAGTAATATAATGCCAATTACTTTTGTTTAGGCAGCCTATTTTAAGCTGTTGGCACACATATGCACATAGAGATACAGTCAAGTAAAAAAAATCCCATACGCCAATATACGCACACAAATGTCCACACTATTCCATCCTATTCTTTTATTTTGTTCTTACTGTTACTCACACATACACACACCTACGTCCCTCTGATGAAATGCAGACATGGCCTCGCCGTGTTAGCTTAACGCTTCATCACATAGCAGTTGTACAGCCCATTAACTCTTCTTTATAGTCCCTTTAGCCTTGAGCCACTAAACTCCACCTCTGGCACCCTGTCATGCAGTGCGGAGCCACAGCGCTACACTAGGCTAACTGTGCATGCCATTTATGCTTTATGAGCCCACAGGAGCCAAAGGACTCTCGGCTAACATTTAGCTACTATGCTAAGAGCCTGCTAGGCAGTGAGTCATTCACATCAGAGCCTTAGCAGTGGGATAGGCAAGATACATTTCATATATTTAATATATTATAAGGCTTACAGCAGTCAGAGGTTATCAGTTACCCAGTTTCCTGCTAAACTACACCTCTAAAAGAACATTGATCATGAAGCACAGAGCCAAAGAGCTATGCCAGCTTAGCTATAACTCTGTGGTTTGTTGCTTTATGGGCTGTAAGTTCATCTGCTTTATGATATACAGTAGACTACAGGCTGTGAGAAGCAATAAGTCTTTGAGTCCCCATCTACATTTTAACAGACCCTCTGCAGTAATTATCTTTATGGTTCATGTTTTGTTTGCTGGGTATTGTTATTGTTGATCCTATTGACTCTTGGAACAGGTTTCCATTATTACAATACACAAGCAAATTTCTCACCAGACTTCAGAGGAATATTGAGGATATTTTTATTTCAGAGGTCATGACTTTTCCTCCACCAAGCTTACTTTTTGCAGACTATAGAGAAAGTCTCGTCTGGGTTAGCTTCTGTTCCACTGACCTTCGTTCAAAAGTGTATTTTTGTATTTGTGTGTCTTTCTTTGATCTTTATGACAGGCTGAAACATGACACTGGGTTAATCAGATGGTATTCTAAGCTTGCAATTTGAAGGCCTTGTAAATCAACAAATGATTAATTAATTCATCATAAGATTTGTAGAGACAGATAAACTAATGACAGTAAATATAAACAAATCTTTTTTTCTTCCTTCAGCAGAAAGTAGTCACCATTTTACACAATTAGTACATTTTTAATTCCATTTTGAAAGGGTTGTGCTGCTGCACCATGTGACAGAGATCTACACACAGGTTCCAACATTTTTCAACAGCAAAAGATTATTGTCAGACTGAAGAAGTAATCACAACAGTTCTGTAAACAACAGTCTCAGCATGTGCTTGAATAAAGAGGCTTCTTTATCTCTCACTTTTCTGTCACAACATATTCTGTTCTTCTGATTCTTGAGATTGTTGTGAGCACCAATTTAGAGGTTGAAGATGCTCTATAAGGGGCACCTTTACTTCAGATTTAAGCTTTTAAGAGTGTAATTCTTTTTACATGCGGTTCTGATTGATGATATCATGACAACTGCCTCTAATTAGCTTTTTAAATCACAGCTCTCTAATTTCCCTCAGTCACACTGAAATTCAACATTAAAGTATAACATAGGGTAGATTCTCAGCTCCAACACAGGATGTTTTTGATTTACTTACTTATTCTTCTCCAGAGGTAACACAATTTAACATGATCAGAGTCTAATAGGGAAGATAACCCCATGTATTCAATATTGTTCAATGTTCTTATAGTAATTATGCTTCAATTCAGGGTGAAAAAGGGAGCTGGAGGCCAAAAGTTTCTCCATTGCTTCATTAACCTCTTCGACCTTTCATGTTTTTGACATCATTGCCTGCCAGTAGCCGATTGGAGGGCTGTGTGCTTGTTATAAACACTGTCGCCATTCTGGCTCTGTGGCTGCCACTAATCCCCTTCCTTCCCACTCCCTGACTGCTGACCTGCAGGAGGCCACACCCCCTCCCAAACCTGCTGCCACACCTACTGCTGCTGCAGCCCCGCCCAGCGCTGACATGGTATATACACACACACACACACTCTCTTTGACACAGTTTAAAGGATAAGGCTGGTGATATTCTATATTTTTGTTATTGTTAACAAATCTCATGAAGAGACCAAAACAATTCCTGAGTTCGTCTCTCAATACTTCTGACTTCTGTACCTTGTCTGTGGTACTCAGCCCCAAGGCCACCGGTTCCTTCTGAAGATGTAAATCTTTAGAAATGATAAACAAATATACACCAATGTATATCAAAGGCCAAGTAATTACAGTGAACAGTTGGGTAATGGAGATTTTAGTGAATGTTTTTGAAGTTAAACAGGAATAAATAGTGTATTTGTTGGGGACTATTTTCAGCCGTGGTGCACTAGTATTTAGGTATTTGCAGCAGCAGGAACGCGTATGTGGGATTGATTTAAAACAAAGTGCAATGCCCACAGTCATCGTGATGAAGGAACATGTCACCCAGTACAATGGTGGACTCACTGAATAGTTTTATATCAGCAATGGAGCTCTATGGCGCAGAGGCAGAGCTTTGTCAGGCTTTGGTTACACAGATAATATTTCTAAGTGGGATTTGTTGACAAAAGAAAAATATAGAATATCATCAGACTTATCCTTTGAAGCACACACTTGAGTATGGTTTCATGAGCAACCAACCACTCAAACCATTCTTACTTGCTCTCTCCATTGACCTTCAATCTAGAATATTAGAATTTAAGGATGTTGAACTCATGAACTTTCTCATGAACATTGTTTGAGCCCAATTTTCCTGTTATGGGAGACAAGTTATTCCTGTCTTCCATTTAAAGTGTATTTCTTACTTAGCTATTTTCTATTTTAACCTATTTTCACCCAGAGAAAGTCAGTTGAGTAAAGCTTTCCAACATCTACCTACATCTACCTACTTCAATATTTGTACTGAGCTGCTTCTTCAACCGGTGGCCACTGACCAGCTCTACTTGAGCAGGTGGAGGTTACTATAAGTGCTTTGTCCAAGAGCCCTTGACATTAGTTACTGAGAGAAGGGAGAGCCTTACTCGTTTGATACTCTTATCGTAAGATGTTGCAACAGGCCTCGCATTTGCTGACTCACATTATAGCTATTTCTTTTCAGGTGATTAGTTTATATAGTGACTACTTTTCCATTTAAACTGTTTCTAGTAGAGTTTTAGTAGATGCTCAGAGATGTTTGCCTCCTTAGGATCTTGGTGCAGTTGTAAAGCTGTTGCATTTGCAGTATTAGTTGCCTTAAGCTTTTATAGTTTCATTTGAAGACCTAAGACACTATTAAGCAATATAGTGACCAGTGACATATGCTGAAGGAACATTGCTCAGTGTTTGAATGAGTTTAGCAGTCAAAAATGTGTAGCTAAAGCTAATTACTACCAGAGGCTAAAAGAGTAGCTTCTCTGAAACCTACAATAAGCAGAGTGGGGACAACTCTGACACACACACACACACACACACACACACTTAAACAAAATCCCAACTAAATGACTTCTGATTCTATTGGCGTGACCTCCAACCGAAGACTAGCCGTTCTGAATGGAAGGCCGTCTTCCTATTGTTAGCTTAATGGAAAGACGCAGAGGGGATGAGAGAAAGGGAGGGAAGAAGAGGAGGATGAAAGAGGATGGAAGACGGAGAGGGGAGAGATGTGAGTGGAGAGAAAAGGTGCAGCCATGGAGGAAGAGGAGGAAAGAGAACAGAGCGGCGCCCGGCTTTTGTTGGCTTAATGGAAATACGGAGGAGAGGAAGCGGGAGAAGAATGAAAGGAGAGGGAAGGAAAGAGCTTCTGAGCAAGTGGCATCTCCCTTTTGTTAGATAGGGAGAGAATGAGAAAGAAAAAAGAGGGAGGTTGAGGAGGTGGAGTGGATATGAGGACAGAGAACGATAAGAGGTGAGTGTCAGCTGTAACAAAGCAAGGTCACGGTGTGGGGAATGTCTTCACTTGAAAGAGAACAAGAGAGGAGATTAAGACACACATACACACGCAGACGCTCAGTCATCTCAGATGCTCTCCCTCTCTAACTTTGACTCAAAATGACACTGGAGGTATGGCAAAGCAGCTTTGTTACTTAATAGATGTATTCAAGAGAGGAAAGGAGATGGGAAGAAGAGATTGGAGGAAAAGGGGAGAAAAAAAGAAGAGAGGAAAGTGGAACAACAGGCAAAACAGGTGAGGATGGGGGGCATTACCTTTGGGCAAGTAGTGAGAACAAAGATGGTGAAGGAGTGGAGAAAAGGTGAGGAATGTAGAGAAGATGGAGGAGAGGAGGACATAAAAAAGGCAGGAGTGGGTGATAGAAAAATAGACAGGTGAAGAAATGGGTGGAGGAGATAGGACAGTAAGATATGTAGGAGAGAGGAAAAGAGATGAGATGAGAGAAGGTGGTGGGGCAGGAAATGAAGAAGATAAGAGGAGAGATGATGGCAAGCGAGGAAAAGGATGAAGAGATGGGAGAAGAGAAAAAAGAAGAGGAGGAGGGTGGAAAGAGAAAATGGTTAAAAAAATAAATAAATGAGAGGAGGGGGGCTTAAAGAAAGGTGGGAGTGAAGAAGAGGAAAAGAAATTGACAGAAATGGAAGCGGAGGACACAATAGGAGAGAAGTACTCGATCAGGAGAGGTGGGGGAGGAGTGGGGATGATACAGCAGGAGAAAAAACATGACAAAAAAGGTACTGGAAGAGTAGGGTATGGACCCTGAGGGAGGAACAGTTAGTAGAGTAGAAAATAAAAAAGATAGAAGACAGAGACAAGAGGGGGAGAGGAGACATGCTTTTACAAAGAGTAAAGAAGAGCCAAACAAGTTGAGCTGATGGGTGAAGAAGAGGGAGATATGAAAGGGTGGAGTAGAAGAACAGAAGATGAAGGAAGAGGAGTTGTTTGGAGAATAAAGCAGAGAGTAGGAAATAATGAGAGGTGAGGTGAACAGGGCAAGAAAGCAAAGTGAAATGTGAGAAAGTGAGATGAAAGGAGATGTGAGAGGAAAAGAGTGGAGAGGAAACGAAAGTAGTAGCAGATGGGACGACAGGAGGCATATGATGGAATAAGAGAAGAGAGGAAGACTTGGACAAGGAGAATATATATGAGGGAGAGGAGGAATAAAGAAGAGCCAAGTGGAAGAGAAGAAAGACTGCAGGAGAAAGGGAGTAAAAAGAAAATAGTCATAAAATAAGATGCCTTTACTTGTATTACAACACTGACACCTTCTGGTCACTGACTGAACTGCAACCTGTAAAATGACCCTGCTCCCAAATCAAATGAAACTCAGACTGTAGTGAGTGATGTTTGGTTCAAAAAAGAAGAAAATGTGTGCAGGATTTATGAGTCCATTGATTTGAAAACTGTGATTTTAGGTGATAAAGAAGAAAGAAACAGTGATGAAAGATAATTGCAATTAAACAGATTTTAATAGGCCTTATGCTTTATCTTGCTGGGACCATCTGAAATATTCAGTATGGTAATTTGCACTATCAAATGTATATAATGATAAATTGATATATAGTATATAAAGTATAGTTTTGTTTTAAATTCAAATATATACAATTTTTTCATTGCACATCCAAGGCCTTACTTACACACCTACATGCATTTAATCTTCTGTGAACTCTTCATTTATCTGTTTTATATAAAGAACAGTTTGATGACCCATTTTGACCGACCAGCCCTTTAGGTCCCTGCAGATCAGAAGCAGAAACCCCATTAGTGTGATTGACATGTGTTCTGCTCAGGTGTTAAGGTTCCTGTTGATGAGGCAATCAGAGCAGTGCAGTGAAACCCTGTCAGTGTAACTGACATGTTATGTCCAATCTCCAGGATTCATGTGCATCAGCTGTGGCCCCGACAGCGCTCGAGAAGGCCTTTCAATTTGGACTGACCAGGAACAGCCACATGAGCTTTGCTTTTGATGACACCAAAGTCAGAGAGAGGTATGTATTCAGAATAAATAATCATCTTATCGTTTTATTTTGTACTACTGCCCTTCAGTGCAGTGCACACAATGCTGCTTGTGTGGACACGTACATGTTTTTCAGATTTGTCAGTATTTTAAGTTGATACACAGTGCAAGTTATTAAGTTACACGATAGTAGCAATCTAAATCAAAACAAAATTTCCAAAAATAGAAATATTGCCAGCCCTGTGATTGACTGGCGACCAGTCCAGGGCGTACCACGCCTCTAGCCCAGTGTCAGCTGGGATTGGCTCCCCAGCGACCCTCTGAGGATAAGCGGTATAGATAATGGATGGATGGATAAATATTGCCAAAATAATCTTTATTGTATGCACAGATGTAAAGTGGTGAAGTATTCAGATCTTTTACTTGAGTAAAAGTAGCAATACCGAAATACTGCATTGAAACTCTATCTAATCTATATAATAAAAGTATTAAAAGTAAAAGTACACATAACTCAAATAACAAAAAAATTGTGTTATACTATTATATATTATATTATTAGATTATTATTTCTGATACATTAATGTGTCA